>JALGBA010004180.1:582500-645000 GCA_023970755.1 Azemiops feae
GATATATTAGTATCACTTTATATTCCTTTGGTAAGGCCACACTTGGAATACTGATACAAAAAGGATATTGAGACTCTAGAAAGAGTGCAGAGAAGAGCAACAAGATGATGAGAGGATTGAAAGCTAAAATATATGATGAACAGTTGCAGTAACTGGGTATGTCTAGTCCAGGGGTAGGCAATCTTGGCTCTTTTATGACTCGTGGACTTCAACTCCCAGAATTCCTGAGCCAGCCATGCTGGCTTAGGAATTCTGGGAGTTGAAGTTCACGAGTCATAAAAGAGCCAAGGTTGCCTACCCCTGGTCTAGTCTAATGAAGACAAGGACTAGATGTGACATGATAACAGTCTTCCAATATTTGAGGGGCTGCCACAGAGAAGGGGGGGTTGTCAATCTATTCTCCAAAGCACCTGAAGGCAAGACAAGAAGTAGGGATGGAAACTTGTCAAGGAGAGATCCAACCTAGAATTAGGGAGAAATTTTTTGGCAGTGAGGACAATTAATTAATGGAACTGCTTGCCTCCAGAAGTTGTGGATGCACCATCACTGGAGTTTTGAAAGAAGAGATTGGACAGCCATTTTTCCCAGAATAGTATAGGGTCTCCTGCTTGAGCAGGGGGTTGGACTAGAGGATCTTCAATGTCCCTTCCAACTCTGTTATTCTATTAAGATAAAAGGTTGGAATGTGATAGCTGTGGTCTGCTGGCTCTGGAAAGCAGACATTATCAATTCTGACATGAAATAGAAAAGGGAGTTATTTAAGAAAACACAGTTAAGAAAATGTATAATTTATACCTAAAGGGGGAAAATTGCACTGATTTGTGGATTTAATTATCCCCATTAAGGATATACAAGCAGCACAATGGGATACTGCTGTGTCTGGTCATTAACAGTTCCTGAACATCAAAGCACTTTTGTCAATACTAACACACACACACACACACACACACACACACACACACACACACACACACACACACACACACACACACACACACTGGATAGATACTAAGCAATAAATGCCCCAGAGACTAAGAATTAAATCTATATTTTAATTCTGTGGGAGGGGCATTACAACCAGCTAATACTTTCTGAGCTACAGTACTAAAGCTCCAGAGATCCATGGGGAGGGTGGATAGGAAACAAATGATAACACATGTGTGATGTTATCACAATGCAAGCCCAGACCTTATGTATTCATGAGAGATGTTGTAATCTACGTATAAAAGGATGTGGTTTCCATTATAGTGTCAGGATGCATATCGTTTTGACATCCTTGTGGTTAGGAATAGATGCTTCAGCATGGACCTTCTATGATCTAGCTCAAGTCTGGATCATGTTAGGATGTTCATTGCTCTTTAGTGCCTGAAGTCTTTTTGTCTTTGCTTTGTTTTTGTTACCACTGCTTATGTTGTTGCTTGTTGATCTTTGCTATGTTGCTTTAGTATTTTAATCTTTCTGGAAAAAAATGGAATGCAAACTGCTCAGAGGCTCTTTGCATTGGAGAGGCATATAAGCCCTGGTAGGTAAGTAAGTAAATAAAACCCTTCTTTTTAAACTACTCTTAAGATAGAATAGATAGCCTAAAAAGATGTAGAAAATAAAAAAAAAACAAGTAATGTTCAAGGGCTTATTGAGATTCAACAGAAAATAATTCTTAGCTCCAGCTCAAGAGACTACCTATGCCTACAGTAGGAGATCCAATTCTAGGCTGATAAAAATCCAGTACTGAGATAATTTACCTTATTACTCCTAATTTGGCAACACTTACCTCTCACTGCATTAGGTCATCTGCTTCTAAGTGTATCTTTTACTTTATTATAATAATTCCATCATAATTCCCTTTGCTAGAAGGGATCTTTTGGCAGAGAAGACCAGTTGGAGCTGCAAGCCTGCAGCTGCAATCTATAGTTATTTGCTCCACAATTGGGAATGAATATTGCCATTCAGCGAGTCTGTGGTGCATCACAATGCTTGTTGCTGACATCCTTCTTTCCATTTTCTTTAGACAAGATGAACATTTGCCCATGGGTTACCTGTGACCTCTAATTATCTTTTTGGGCAGCTCCCTAGATTTCAGCCTGCATAATTAAAGCAAGATACTTAAATATTTATAGAGGAAAATATATGTAGCTAGGGGTTGAAATGAGGGGTCCTCTCTGAGCTTGGTTGGTTTTTTTTTTTGCAGATGTTTCATTACCCAAATTAGGTAACATCATCAATGCTAGTAGGGAGTGAAGCTTGCTCCCATTTTATATTCTAGTGGCTTGCCCTGTCAGTGTTGGTGGGAGTGGTCTTGGTGATTCTTTGGTTGGGCTGTTTACTGTTAGCTTGTTTGGCAGTTCCTTGATTGGGGTATTGTTTGGTTCTTGATTGTTAATCTCTGTTAATCTGGGTGTTGATTGATATGATAAGATAACCTTCATTGTCATTTCTTTTACCATGAGCACATTAAAGATGAAACTCTGTTGCCTGCTCTTGAAAGAAAGTATATATCTACCCATACACATATGTAGCACACATATATACATGCTATATACATATGTACCTACCCCATACATATATATATACATACATATAAATATAAATTACTGTCCATTTTGAATACATAGCAGAAAGAGGAAACTTGAGAGTTCACAAGGTTGATGCTATATGGAAGAAAACTGTGACTGAATCTGGATGTTCTGCTTCAGATACCATGAAGCCTCCTCCCAGAAGGTAACAAGGAAAACAGGTCATCAAGAGGATGTGTAGCGTCCCAGACAATCCTGTGGATCTTGCTCAAGCATTGCTTATATGCCATGTCCTGGATAGAAGGAAGTGAACTGCCAATGATCTTTTCTGCCATCCTCACCACTCTCTGCATCTTCTTTCTGTCTGAAGTAGTAATTGCTGGTGTTTTGGTTTTTCTGTTACCTTTTTGGCTTGTTGATTGTCTCCTATGTGCCTATTGGTGGCCAATTTGTCAGAGTGCGAGGCTTCCAAGGAATTCTCTAGCATTTTTGGACTCGGCTTGCTCTAGGATAGTCACTGTTTCTCAGTTAAAACTATGGTTTTAATCATCTGTTGGTAAGTTTCTGACATGTTTTTGAGATATGGCAGTGCTATCCTTTTCACATAAAATATTTATTTTCAATTTTTTAAAATAAAATAAAGCTGGTATGATAAGCGCCCAAAGATTTTTTTATTTTTTTTTTAAAAACACCTCTCTCCCATCAGGGGAAAAAAAGAACAAAACTTTCAGCCATGTCCTCCCTGCTGATATCATTGTGGACCACTAAACTCTCTGCTCCCTTTTGGAGATTATTTTTTTTAAGAAGGTTGTTTAAGAAAAACTCCAATCCTCGGAACAAGAAATTTGTCTACCCTTGGCCTGGAGTCAGATTTGAAAGGAAAATAAAGGTTAACATTAGACATTGGACGTTCATGGGTAAATGCAGGGAACATTGCAGCAGAATAAATGTTCAAAAATTATATTTTGTATAGGCACAAAGCTAAATGTCAAAGAGATTTTTCAAAAAGAAGCAACGGCAGAAAGAAAGTGGAAAGAAGAGAGAAAGGGCAAGGAGTTATAATAAAGAAAGTTAGAAGAACGGGACAGGGAAGCATTTTTCAATAGCAACAGCAATAGCACTTAAACTTATATACCGCTTCACAGTGCTTTACAGCCCTCTCTAAACAGTTTTATAGAGTCAGCATATTGCCCCCAAACAATCTGGGTCCTCATTTTACTGACTTCAGAAGGATGGAAGGCTGAGTCAACTCTGAGCCAGTGAGAATCGAACTGCCAAACTGCAGGCAGCCAGCAGTCAGCAGAAGTAGCCTGCAGTACTGCATTCTAACCACTGTGCCACCGTGGCTCATTTTCAAGATTTTGGAGACTTATTTGTCATACAATCCTTCTACAGTCATTTTCCTCAAGATGCATCTTCACATCCTCAATGAACATTTATAAAGACCGCATTTAATAAAACTTTACTTCATGGGATTTATCGTCTGGAAACCTACCACAGAGTACAGTTCCTAAGCATTTCAGAAACTCAGTAAGCCATTTTTGGAAGGCTTTTTCTTCAGTCCTCAAAGCTCCAGATTGTTTTCTTTCACCAAGGGATGTCAGTCCAGAGAAAGGGATCAACTTTGCTTTTTTTTTTTTTTTTAGAATTTATTTTTGTTTAAGTCCCCATGCTTGACAGGGCTACGGATCAAGTGTGACATTTGCCTACTGTGCAAAACATAGGGTATTGGTATTACTTGAAAGTGGCAAAAAGAGAAAAAGAAGAAAGGGTGTGTGGGGGTGGGTGGGGGTAGGTGGGGGAGGGAACAGAGTGCTGATATTTTAGAAAATGTATAATTTATAGATAACTAGTGAGGAAAATGAAGGAATGTTTGCAGTATCTAAGTAAAATCTAATTACCACTTTTTTTTTTTTTACAGAAAGGAAAGAAAGAGGAAGCACAAAGCTATCCAGTTGTGGCTAATTCAGAACACTATTAGTAACACTTAGGATGCTTTTTTTTTAAAAGGTCCTTTATGTCTTAGGCAAAAGATGTCCCGAATTTATATCAACACACTACATGTATCTCCCAGTGGTGGCATGAAGCTAACAATATGCTGGCTTGCAAGATAGTCTCTAGATTAGAAAACCTGGTTTTCATAGAGTATTGCAATACCTTGGGGATAAAACTGGGTGCTAGTTGTGTAACTAGCCAAAATGTGCCAACATTAATTAGTATGTTCCTCACTGCTAGGGAATGCTACATGTGTTATGGGTATGACTAAGGCTGGTACTGTAATACACACCTACCTTCTCTATCTTACCAAAAATACACGAAAGCCTCAATTGACTAAAGCAAAAATGACAACGCTTGTCATTCTTGGTGGCACAGTAGTTATTTCAAGCTAACTCACTGTTCATTGCCAGCAGTTCGATTCTGACTGACTCAAGGTTGACTCAGCCTTCCATCTTCCTGAGATCGGTAAAATGAGGACCCAGATTGTTGTGGGCAAAGTGCTGACTCTGTAAACTACTTAGAGAGAGCTGTAAAGCACTATGAAGCAGTATATACAATGCATTCAGAAACTATTCAGACACCCCCCCTTCACTTTTGTAAGTTTTGTTATGCTGCAGCCTGATTCTACAGTTGTTGAAATTCATTCTTTTTTCTCATTAATCTGCACCCCATAATGACAAAGTGAATACAGTATTTTAGAAATATCTGTAAATTTATTAAAAAGAAAACAACAGCATATAAATCACCTCATGAAACAGGCCATCATTTAATGTTAGTTGAAGCCAGAGAAGCAATGGTTAACTGACATTTAATGCTTGCCCGAAAGTCTTGGGGATCACTGATACTAATATTGTCAAAAACCTTGAAACATCCAATATGTTCTCACTCTCCCTCCCAGCTGCCAGAGGGATTTAAACAGACAGAGCAATCCTCAAACTGCTAAGAAATAAGATGGGAAATCCTTAAATACTTAACTTTCTTTTTTTACTATTGCCTTGCAGATTCTTAGTAAAGGTTTAAATGAAGAGGAGAAATACTTCTCAAAGTATTTCTTTCTCTAGCATATGCTATAGCATCTGGTAATTTTAACTCTTCATTTTAAATTATTCACATCATTAATTGTTATGAGTGAATTATAGGGGTTGGAGTAACCATCTTTTCCTCGCCTTCCCTTACTATTGCTTATCTTTCTCTTTTAAAATATCTATGCATATACCTGTAACACATCATTATAATGTGGTGTCAAAAATAATTGAGAATTTTGCATTTGATGTTAACATGCTTTAAATTATAAGAACATACACATGAAGATTAGTGTATGCATAGAGGAAAGTTCAAGTGGGGGAATGAATCTTAATAGTAAATGATAAATAATAAAATTTATCTTGGTGTTTCTCAGGAAATTTTGCTTGAGCTGGGTTCTGCAGAATTCTCAGTAATTTCCATTCATTTAAACCTGACTTAAACGCAGACCCGGTTTTTAATGTTTAGGAATTGTTGACATTAAAAAAAATGTCTTGTTGCTTTATCACTATATTTTGTACTGTAGGACTCTGAATAAATTAAAGCAGCCAGCTTCTGTTCACATTTAAAAATAAAGAATGGTGGGATAAATAAATTTTAGTTAGTACAATTGTTTACTTCAACAATGTTGGGGCATTTGAAGTAGCCACCAAGAGTTCATCTCTATCTCTGAATAATGCATGAACACATTCAAAGAACTAACCATTGCACTAACTAGTGGGGTCCCAAATATTTATTACATTTTGGATTTTGCCTCTTTTATGGAGGCTTTCTGGTAAAAAAATAAAGGGGAGCATATGAAGGGTAATGAAAAACCAAGTTGACCCAGAATTGTGGGGTGTTGGGAAAATTCTCTCACCTTGCTGGTAGTCAATATCTGAACTTTTTAAACCCTTTAGAGTGATTCCAATGGCACAAGAAGTCCCCTTTCTCCTTTTTCTTTTTCTTCTGACAGTGATCATTTGATCCTACAGTTTTGCATGGTCAGATGATCATTGTCAGAATAATAATAAAAAAGACAATGGAGAAAGGGAGATATTCTTTTGCATTTCTGTTCCACAACATGGAACAGTTTGGTGTGGTGGCTAAGATATTAGTCTAGAAACCAGGGGACCATGAGTTCTAGTTCTGCCTTAGTTATGAAAACCAGCTGGGTGACCTCAAATCTGTTTTCAGTATGCCAGTCAAGCCTGAAATCCTATCTCTTGCCATTAGCTTTCACTTCATCCCCCAAGCATTTTCGTGCCAATATTCATTCTACATCTATACTGAAGACAGATTAAAGTATTAATGCACATTTAATTTCCTTTAATTCTTGGGTCATTCAGGAATTGTAGCTGGTTTCCTTCTTTTTTCGCCTCTTAAAAATAGAGATAAGCTTATATATTTTGGCATTCCTTACCTCTCAGTATTCTCTTGTGCACATTTATGGGTTGTTCTTTTTTTTTTTTTTGAGCTACGCTTCATTTTTAGGAATCTTTAGGACGCTTTCTTTTCTTCAACGGGTTCTTTCAAATTTCTGATTATTACTCATGCTGATGACCTCTTGTCACCTTCAGTTTCTCTTATTTTCCTTTTGTTTGGCAGGAACAAAAGTAAAAGTATTTTCCCCTAATAAAGAGTGTTTCAAATCTGTTGCTTGTGGACACTGTAAGACAGCATTAGCAGGACCTAAGGGTGCAGTCAGAGGAACAGAAATACGTCGCCTTCCATTTTATTATGTAAATAGGATCTGGGTCTTTGGAAATAATAAAAGGCTAATTACATTTGGGAAATACTTTTAAAATTTAGCTTTGGATTAACACAGAGAAAATTCTCTCCTTGCCCTAAGCCATCATTATAACAGAAGATGACTTCTCTTTTAAACAAGGACAATTTCAAGTTTTCAATAGCTTTTCAAAACTAGAAATCTCTCGTATTATTATAATTCCTAATGAAGACTCTTGCCTAGATTTGATAGCTGTGAGTCCCATGCAAATAAGTAAGTTACTAATTAGGTTGATTGTCTGAGGCCTGCTGGTTCACTTCCAACCCCCTCCCTCCCTCGCATTTCTCACTTTACAATAAATTTGGTGTTGCATGACTGCTGATTGAGAGGTCAGAAAAATTGGATTATTGCACAAATAGACAAATAAATGGCTTTGCCAGTTTTCAAAAGCTGGAAATAAATACCTGACAAGATAATAAGGTGGCCAATAGGAGAAAAGATGAGTGGTAAAATTGACGAGGACCTAAAATGTGTGAAATGCATTTCCTTTCTATGAGTACATGAAAGAGGAGCCCTGCTGAACCCTCTCCCCTTTTATACAACCATTTTCAGGCTGTGAAAAATGTGGAAGGGTGCATTTTAAATAATGGGTCACGAAAAAGAAAGCAGCTGAAGACTCTGCGTATGTGTGATTTTTCACCATTTTTTTAGAAAAACAAAAAAGCATCGCCATCGTTTCAAGCAATGGCAAAGTTACAATCAGCAGTCCTGTGGCTGCTGTTTCATAGTAGAATGGCTTAAGTGAAATGAAGAAAAGCCTTTTTTTTTTTTGGGCTAAAGAAGAAAAGCGGGTAAAATACTTTTTTTGAGACCTTTGTTCATGGTACTCTCCTCCAAGCCCGCCCTCATATTCCCCTTGTCTGCTGTTTTTTTCATCTCAGACATGAGGTCCTATGTGGGAAAAATTGACATAAAACATAAAAAACAACATGTGAACAGTCCATGATACCATCCATCTCCCGCACTCAGTTAAGAAGTAGAGGACACTTCTGAAGAGGAAAAGAACAAGAATGGTAAGAGAGGAGACAAAGGAATCTTTGAATAGTTCCATGTTCCTAAGAGATTATAACATTAGAATTCTTATTTTTAAGTATTTTTAAGCACTCACACAGTCAGATACCAATGCAGCCAAACAATATATCTGGTTGTTTCCCTGGTGGTGCATTTGTTAAGTACAGTTTTGCTGGCAAGCTATGCCCACAGCCTGGAGTTTGATCCCGATGGGCTCAAGGTTGACTCAGCTTTCCATCTTTCTGAGGTTGGTAAAATGAGGACCCAGATGGCTGGGGGCAATATGCAAATAATGCTTCTACATTGTAAACTGCTGTACAGAGAGTGCTGTAAAGTGTTATGGGGCTGCATATAAGCCTATATACTATTTCTATTGCTATTTGGCTTTTGATCTGACATTCTACAATATACCCAAGCATGATTATTTCTATGGTACCAGCAGACCAACATACTATAGGTTATTCTCTGCACTACCAGAAAGACTTACATTATGCAACTTGATTTGTGTTGTTTATTTATGACATACTGTATTGGTTGTCAGCAGCTCTTATATTTATATCCAAAATTTATTTGCTTGATTTTAGTGTCAATTGTTGGTGTGCCTTTATTAAATTTATTCAGAAAGCTATTAACCACTAGAATGGAAATAAAGTTAGTGGGAGTATATGAGGTGTAGCAATAATGGATATACAATTATATGTAAATGAATTCACACAGCAAAAGGTCCTGGAGTGGGAATGATGTAATCTCTGGAATCAATCTACTGCAATAATCTTTTTAATCACCAAACACATTTCAAATCCTTGTCGGCCTTTTACTATCTTAAAGAGGATGCAGGAAGACTATCAAGTAAAGCTGGAAAAAAAAAAGCAAAGAGGAAAACAAACAAACAAACCCCAAATCCAACACATTGATATTTAAATTTTGTTACACCAAAAACAGATTACATGAAGATGGCAAGGAAGTTTAAAGCGGTTGATTACATCCATTGATTGATGATTGGCTTTAGAATAATTCTCTGTCCCTGAATGAAGGTGGGAATAGGCAAAAACGTGACAGTATTGACCCTGCTCATTCCATCAAAATGATAATGCAACATAAAGCATGGTTGTCTGCAGACTCTGGAAGCTCAGAGAACCAGGAGAGAATCTAAATTATGCTTAGGGTGCCTCTAATGGGTGTTTATGCATAAAACTGATTATGTTACTTCTCCACTGCCTGTCCTCCCAATATGCGGGCACATATGTACACACCCCACCCCTTACAGGAACCAACTAAGAACATTGATTTTAAAAGCATGTTTATATTTTTCTCGGTATCTTTGGAATCATCATATTTCCTTTTCCCACTCCTTTCCTTTATTTGGATGTTAAAAAAAAAAAATCAAGCCTGAAGTTTATTCCTCAAATGTTGTACTTAATGAAAAGAGCTTCTTAATGTTTTCTTGCATTAGGGCAGTGGTCCCCAACTTTCTGGCTTTGCAGACCCAGTTGTGGCGGGGGGGAGAGGGGATGGTTCCGGGAGAGCAGCAGCTGAGCGCATGCAGACATGCATCTCCATTTGCACAAGCGGCAGGCATGTGTGCCTGCTGCTTACACAAATGGAGCTCTGTGTGCTCGCCCACCACTTTTGTGGCCCAGTTCCGAACAAACCATGGCCCAGTACTAGGCCATGGCCCCAGGGGTTGGGGACCCCTGCATTAGGGCAATATTTTTGGCATCAGCCAGACTCCCTGCCCACATGATTTCTAGTTGGCTTCAGAATATAATGCAGTCTAGGAAAAAAAAAGAGGGATTAGCAGGCTGTAGAGTATCATTATCAAGCATATCTATTTCCAGTAGTGTCTTGACCCCCACACAGCTATTTTAAAAATAAAATGATGAGTGCTCATCATTTAGGTTGGAAGGAATGCCCAGTTGCTCAGAAAAGGTAGCTGAAGTGGGAGGGAAGATCCTGGCAGGCAAACGAGAAGGTGGGGAACAGCTCCACCAGTTGGCCTTCTGGTAAATGGTGATCCTGTGAGGAACGATTACTATGGCAACCATGTTTTGTTAGTGAGAAACTTGTTCTTCAAATTGGAAATAGGCCTACTGGCCAACAGAAAAAAGGCCCTGGATTTTCCTAGAGAAATACAGTGAGGAGTAGTAGTATAGATTTTTTTTTGCCTATTTCAAGTTTTAATGTTTTGTTAGTGCACTAATTGTTGACCCTGACAGGGAACTTAAACATAACATGTAGAGGAGTAATTTGTCTCTGGCATCTTGACCTCAACTAGTGGTTTCTTCCTCTTTTTCAAGAAGCCAATAAATACAGTTCTCATTTAAGATTTTCTTTTTTTTTTAATTTAAAGACTAGAAAAAAAAAGTATACAAGCATTCAGGTCCTATTGGTTTTGATTGTTATGATTTTTAGAAGCAAATTATAGCAAGGAGTTTCCTTCAGGTGGGGCGGGCAAATGCCGGCATATCAACAGAGAATGGACACCGAAAGGCATCAGTTGGACAAGGTCTTTTGGACTACACCAGAGACATGCAATTTCCAGGAGCTTAAGTTTGCATAGCTTATCAAGGAAACTCTTCAAAAGTGGGTCAAGTTGGGCCAGGTCAATTTGGAGAGAAGTGTTTTAAGGGATGACAATGGGTACAAATATCCAAGAAGTCTCCAAGTGCCTTTCTCCAAATAATATATCATAAGAATGCATTGAAGTTTGAAAAGACCTTTGAAATTCTTTGAAATCAAACAAGAAAACATTGCCTCTCCAAATGATCCCTGGGATAAGATGGGGATACGATCCTGCCCTGTTCTTTGTAAAATTCAGAATGGTGAGAACATGTATGTATGTATGTATGTATGTATGTTTTGACCTACATGGTTGCCTACAACTTTAGGTAAATCACGAGAACAATAATAAAACAAACAAAAAAATCAAAAACTAGAAATCTCTGCTCCATCAAATCATACAACCCTCAGGCTCCAACTGCACCCTATCTCTACATTGTGTGTGTGTGTGTGGGGGGGGGGAAATCAACCCTCTACAGCTTTCTAGAAGGCTAAAAGTGGGTGGGATGCTTGCTGGGTTCCCAGGGGAAGGGTATTCTACAGGGCAGGGCTGCTACAGAGAAGGTGCACTTCCTAGACCTCATTAGATGACAACATTTAAAGGAAGGGGCCTTGTTCATTCTCAGAATAATAATAATTAAGATAGGGGGAAATGATCACATGAGCATTTTACTTTACTTTCCTAGTATCAAAAGAAAAGATACCCTGGGAACACCTGCACTGCCTATTTAAGATGCTCCAGTCCTGTGTTCATGCCAGCTTGACTGGAAAGAAGTATTTTGGCAACAACTTGCATTCAGTCTCAATGGCAGGCTACCATGACCTTCCATGGGATAATTCCCTGCTATCTTTCCACTTTTCTCATGGATGGATATTCCCGAACGTATATCCTTTTATATGGGTATAAACATATACACAGGGCAAACAGACACAATACACAGTATGGGATAGAGCTGTATCCCTGCGGTTGAATTTGCTTTCCAACAAAACACACACACACACACAGACACACACACACACACAGAGTTGAGGAACTAAAGGCTAACTTTCACAAATTTAAATTATGTGTGAGTAGCTCATGTCTTTGCTCTGAGACACCCCATGTTACTGAACCTCAAAATCCCCAAACCCCAATTATTGCAATCATATTTCTTTTGGGGAAAATCATTCAGACAAACTGATAGTTGAAAACTCATCAATTGTTCTCATCAGATTCTTATTAAAAAAAATTCTATCCTTTAGAAATTGCTCCCTTTTTTATGTATGTACAGACTGAGATTCCCATTCACTTCCCAAATCAAATTAGATTGTCCCACCTAAGGCTTTCTACTCTTTCATAGGTCTGACATCATAACTGAGGATCTTGAATGTGAACTTTTCTGTTTTCTCAGGACAAAAATCACTTCTTTAAAAAAAAGTGCAGAGTTGTGGACAGTTAACTTGAAATCTACTCAAGGCAAAATAGTGGAGCAATTGTTAAAGAGAAAATGGAACCAGCCTTGCTGAGATTAAACCACTGTGGCTTCTGCTGCTGACCTGATCTACCATGTCTGATGTTTTATAGGCAGACCTTGATTTACAATCATTCAGTTAGTGACCTCTCAAAGTTACAATAGCACTGTAGAAAGTGACTTACCACCGTCCTTGCATTTAAAACCATTGCAGCATCTCCACGATCATGAGATCAAAATTCAGGTGTTTGACAATTGGCACATCTTTACAATGGTTGAAATGTCCTGGAGTCATGTGATTTCCATTTGCAATCTTCCCACAGCCAGTTTCCAACAAGCAAAATCAATGGTGGAAGCTGGATTCGCTTAACAACTTCAGTGATTTGCTTAACAATCTTGGCAAAAAAAAAAAAGGTTGTAAAATTGGGTTCAACTCATTTAACAACTGCCTTGTTTAGCAGTGGAAATTCTGGTACCATTTGTGGTCATAAGTAAAAGGCTATTTGTATGTTTTTTCCTTTAGGGACTCTCTGTGTAAGAATTAAGAGCCAAAAAAGCTACACAGTTTAAAGAACAGGAGTACTGGAACAAGCAAGTTTGAGGGTTGTTTTATGGGAAAAAAAGAAGGGTTATGTCATCATTATAGCTGTCCATACAGTTGAAAAGGAGTTTTGTTTCATTGGATAGCTGAGCAAAGTGTCCTTTCTGAGCAATTCTGTGAAGAGGTACCAAGTTCACAGAAAGTCCCACCACTGTAGTATATAAGCAAATAGGCTACTAGTCTGAAAACTAGACCCACTCAGGTTTTTTTTACTGAGGTGGAGCAAAGTACTGTGGTGCTTTCAGGCAAATTGCCTGCAATTTGCGCACCTCTCTGACCCACTCTACCTTTGGTACAGAAAGTGCTTCTTTCTCCCAAACAATGTGCTTTGCTTCAGCCTCTCCTTCGAAAAATCTGAAAATTACAATCATTCTCCTAACTCAGAACTCAAAGAATCCAGCCAAATTTAGAAAGAAGTCTTTCTCCAACTCTACTCATGGTAAAAGACCCATGAACCAAAGTTGTGTGGAAAGATAGGAAAGTGGCAGTTCTTTGCAGAGTGTGGTTCACCCATCTGCCTCACCTCTTGTGGCAAGAAAGAACAGAAGCAGAGCACGAGCAGAGCTGAATAGCATCTCAGCACTCTTCACTGAAGCCTGAGCACCCCAGGCTTACCAACCAGCTCCTTTTTACAGCAGTAGCCAGGCCACATGCTGCACCTTATTTCATTACTTAATTTGTGACTCAAAATGAGGAGTTTGACAGTATTAAAAATTCATGAATGATTCTTGCCAACTCTATAGAGATTTCTTTGTCACTTCTTTGCATGTTGAATGAAGTTAAAATTGGATGTGGTGAGTCTGTTTTTTCACAAAGTCTTAAGTCAGAATCTACACTGGAGTTCTGTTTGGCATTTAATGATTGATGGCTGCTGTGTGTCACATCTCAGTAGAGCATATTCTATTTGCAGGAAAATGAGGCAAAAATGGAACATTTCACATGTATTTTACCACTCGTGTTTATAGAATTTATACATGTCACAAGCCATCTTTTGGACTAATTCTGGAAAAAACAGGAGGAGATTTTTAAGTTTGCTAACATCATGAGATGCTCTGCAAGAATTGTGCAGAAATTTGTAGTTGCTTTACAGGGCCAATGAGATCCAGTGAGTACACTTTTTACTTTCCCCTTCTTCGTGGAACCCAACAAATTCCTGGTTTTAACAACCTTTCTATTTGTGCTGTTTTTCCAGGTTGATGTTTTAGCCTGCATTTACGATTGCAGCAATGTGGATTTTTAAAATAAAGATTGGACAGCTGTCTACTGTTGTGTAATGCACATCCAAACATGTATTTCCTAATGGTTGATCTTGTGCCATCTGCCCAAGGACAAAGAATAAGAGAAGCTGTAGTAAAACAGAACCTATAGCCTTTCATCTGCTCTCATCAGAAATAACTGTAAATTCATTAGCTGTTACAAGACTGGTACAAATATAAATTTATAGTAGATAGATACTAGAGTCATCAAAAAGGATAACAGAACAACAAATGCAAAATAAGTGAAATATAGAGATAAATTGCTCTGGAGAATAGACTGGAGAACCAGTTGTGTGTTGTGAAATGAATCAGGATGAAAATATGTAAATATGATAATCTTAGTTGCAATTTGAGGTGCAACTATAGACCAAAGGAAGATATTTAAAACAGCTTTAATGGGCCATGTTTAAACAACTTTTTCTAAAGGTTTTTCCTCTGTATATGCTTCATTTCAGTTTTTCTTTTTAAAGCATTACAACCTTCCACAAGACAGAATGCAAAAAGAAAACAAAGCAAATTCTGTTTCAACTTATAGAGCCATTTGTATGATTTGTTATAACTGTAATTTTCTTGATTTTTTTTTTAAATAGATTTAATTTCAATCAGTGTGCCTAAAGATATTTTATCCCATTTTTATTATTTTTACAAAATTGTGGACTTTTTTGGCACTGGCTTGTGATCTCACAGATATTTTCAACCTCTCATTGCAGCAGGCAGTGGTCCCATCATGTTTTAAGATGGCCATCATCTTGCCAGTGCCAAAAAAGTCCACAATTACAGGCCTCAATGATTACCGTCTGGTTGCACTGACATCTACCATCATGAAATGCTTTGAGAAGCTGATAAAGGACATTATTGTATCTAGCCTCCCGCCAGCATTTGACCCGCTTCAGTTTGCCTACCGACCAAATTGCTCTACGGAGGATGCTATTTCTTCCGTTCTCCATCTGAGCTGCTGTTCACCCTGTTGACCCATGACTGCTGTGCTAGGTTTGCCACCAACCATATTGTGAAGTTTGCAGATGATACAACAGTAGTGGGCCTTATTCAGGATGACAAGGAGGAAGCTTACTGTAAGGAGGTTGAGGGGTTGGTGAACTGGTGTAAGGAAAACAGCCTAGTTTTAAATACAGGAAAAACCAAAGAGATCATTGTTGATTTCATAAAAGGCAGGCACAGCCACACTTCTCTGTGTATTACTGATTCACCTGTGGAGATGGTTACCAGCATCAAATTCCTGGGTGTGCAGCTAATGAGTAGGCTGACTTGGTCGCTCAACAGTGAGAAACTGGTGAAGCGGGCACAGCAGCGCCTGCATATTCTGCGCCGCATGAGAAAAGCACATCTTCCTTCCCCTGTCCTGACCACTTTCTACAGGGGGACAATCGAGAGCATCCTGTCATACAGCATCACAGTCTGGTTTGGAGGCATCACTGCTTCAGACAGGAAGGCGGTGCAGAGAGTGGTGAGAATGGCTGAAAAGATCATTGGCAGTTCCCTCCCTCCATCCAGGACATAGCACAGAAGCGTTGCTTGAGCAGGGTCCGTAAGATTATCTGGGACACTACACATCCTCTTCACGACCTGTTTTCCTTGCTACCTTCTGGGAGGAGGCTTCGTGGTATCCGTAGCAGAACATCCAGATTCAGCCATAGTTTCATTCCATACAGCATTAACCTTGTGAACTCTCAAGCTTCCTCCTTCCGTTATATATTCAAGATGGACAGTATTTAATATTTATTTGCTATGTATATGTAGGGGTGTGGGTCTATACATATGTTGTACATAGCATGTTTAGGTGTGTGTCATGTATGTGTTTCACTTTGAGAGCGGACAACTAAATTTCATTTTTGATGTGTGCCGTTGTGCCCACAGTAAAAAAATGACAATAAAGGTTATCTTATCTTATCTTATCTTATCTTATCTTATCTTATCTTATCTTATCTTATCTTATCTTATCTTATCTTATCTTATCTTATCTTATCTTATCTTATCTTATCTTATCTTATCTTATCTTATCTTATCTTATCTTATCTTAACTCAAGGCAGCAAACATATCCAACATACCTTCCTCCTCCTGTTTTTCCCTCAACAACCCTGTGAGGTGACTTGAGATGAAAGAGAGTGACTGGCTCAAAGTCACCCAGATGGATTTCATGTCTAAGGCAGACTATGGCAGCTTAGCAGGTAGGCAGACTGGCTGAAAGTTGGTGGCTGAAACCCAAGGAGACATTTCATCTAATGAGAACAGAGACACATGATTGCACAGAGAGACTCACATATAGGATGAAAGAGAGATTTCTAATAACAAAACGTTTCACATGAAAACGACTTGCTACTTCTTAACATCATAATCTTTTATCCTGAGCTGAAATAGTTCCACACATGTTTGGTAATTGTTTTAATTTCATTTGTATACTTTTTTTTTAAAGTTGACTTTTGCCTTCCAAAAGGACAAAGTTCCCCAAGACAACTTAGAAACTAGCTTTTAAAAATAATTTACTAAATAGGTGTATACTCTGGAGTGGAAAGTCCCAGTGAAGTCTGAAACACATATGCATGATAACTTCAGCAACATTGGATTAAACTTTACTTTTTTTAGAACTGATGCTAATATTTGATGTAATATTATCTTTCAGTATTATACACAAAGAATGATCACTAAAAGTAGATTAGTAGATCCGTGCATAGGAGCCTAATTCTGCTTGTGTTTGTGTGTTTGTGTGTCTCTGTGTATCTGTATATGTACTTTAGAAGTAGTGACTCTGAGTTAGGGGCTTTTTAGTTTTATGGAGAATTACCATCTTTGGTGGATAGAGTTGCACTTCCCCAGACCAACTCAGTCTGTAATATGGGGTTTCTCCTGGACTCACAACTCCTGCTCAAAGAGCAGGTAGCAGTTGTGGCCAGGAAGGTCTTCATACTACTATGAGTTGTGCACCAATTATGCCCATTCCTGGGCCAATGTGCTGTTTTCACAGTCACCCCTAACCTGGTTACCTCTGGTGTGGACTGTTGTAATGCGCTCTACATGGGGCTGCCGTTGAGTATTCGGAAACTTCAGCTAGTTCAAAATGCAGCGGCCCTAACAATTTTGCGCAAGCTTAGACTTGCACATGTGTCACCTTTTGCAGGAACTGCACTGGCTGACAGTCTACTTCCGGGTACAATTCAAGGTGCTGATTATCACTGTATCACCTGTACAGCTCTACATGGCTTGGAGTAAGGCTATTTGAAGGATAGTCTCCCCCTCTCCCTTTACAATTATGCAGCCCATCAGGATGGAAGCTAGTTGTGAGTCCCATTTATTAGGGATGTACATCTGATGGGGCCATGAAAAAAGGGTTTCTGGGTGGTCCCTACCTTGTTGCTTTTCCAAAAGCCCCTATACATATGGAGTGGATTTTTAATATTGTAAGCCATCTGAAATCACTAAACAAACAAACAAACAAACAAACAAACAAACAAACAAACAAACAAATAGTGTTTGTGTATACTGTACATTTCTCCTTCATGGATTACTGCCTTGTCATGGCGAAGGGGCTTGCGTAACTCAATGAAGCTATGAGCTATGCCGTGCAGGGCCACCCAAGACGGACAGGTCATAGCAGAGAGTTCTGACAAAATGTGATCCAGTGGAGAAGGAAATGGCAACCCACTCCAGTATCTTTGCCATGAAAACCCCATGGACAGTACCAAAAGGCAAAAAGATATGACACTGGAAGATGAGCCCCTCAGGTCGGAAGGTGTCCAATATGCTACTGAGGAAGAGCAGAGGGCTAGTACTAGTAGTGCCAGAAAGAGTGAAGCGACTGGGCCAAAGCCGAAAGAATGCTCAGCTGTGGATGCATCTGGTGGTGAAAGGAAAGTCCGATGCTGTAAAGATCTTTTCTCCATAGGAACCTGGAATGTAAGATCCATGAATCAAGGCAAGCTAGACGTGGTCAAACAAGAGATGATAAGACTGAACATCGACATCTTAGGAATCAGCGAACTAAAATGGACAGGAATGGGTGAATTTAACTCAGATGACCATCAGGTATACTACTGCAGGCAAGAATCCCTCAGAAGAAATGGAGTAGCCTTCATAGTCAATAAAAGAGTAAGAATACAATCCCCAAAATGACAGAATGATCTTAGTTCAAATCCAATGCAAACCATTCAATATCACAGTAGTCCAAGTCTATGCCCCAACCACTGGTGCTGAAGAGGATGAAATTGACCGGTTCTAAGAAGCCCTACAGCACCTTAAAGAATTAACACCAAAAAATGATGTCCTTATCATCATGGGGGATTGGAATGCTAAAGTAGGAAGCCAAAAGATAAACGGAATAACAGGCAAGTTTGGCCTTGGAGTACAAAATGAAGCAGGGCACAGGCTGATAGAATTTTGTCAAGAGAATACGATGGTCATAGCAAACACTATTTTCCAACAACCCAAGAGACGGCTCTACACATGGACATCACCAGACGGTCAACACAGAAATCAGATTGACTATGTGCTCTGCAGCCAAAGATGGAGAAGCTCTATACAGTCAGTAAAAACAAGACCAGGAGCTGACTGTGGCTCAGATCATGAGCTTCTCATTGCAAAATTTAGGCTTAAATTGAAGAAAGTAGAGAAAAGCACTAGACCACTCAGGTATGAACTAAATCATATCCCTGATGTATATACAGTAGAGGTGAGAAATAGATTTAAGGAATTAGATCTGATAGACAGAGTGCCCGAAGAACTATCGACAGAGGTTCGCAACATTGTACAAGAAGTAGCAACTAAAACCATCCCAAAGAAAAAGAAATGCAAGAAAGCAAAATGGCTGTCTGAGGAAGCTTTGCAAATAGCTGAGGAAAGAAGGGAAGCGAAAGGCAAGGGAGAAAGAGAAAGATACACCCAACTGAATGCAGAATTCCAGAGAATAGCTAGAAGAGATAAGAATGCCCTCTTAAATGAACAGTGCAAAGAAAGAGAAGAAAACAATAGAATAGGGAGGACCATAGATCTCTTCAAGAAAATTGGAGATATGAAGGCAACGTTTCATGCAAAGATGGGCATGATAAAGGACCAAAATGGCAGGGACCTAACAGAGGCAGAAGAGATTAAGAAGAGGTGGCAAAACTACACAGAAGAACTATACAAGAATGAGCTTAACCTCCCAGATAACCACGATGGAGTGGTCACTGACCTCGAGCCAGACATCCTAGAATGTGAAGTGAAATGGGCCTTAGGAAAGCTGAGCAACAACAAAGCTAGTGGAGGTGACAGTATTCCAGCTGAGCTATTCAAAATCTTAAAAGACCATGCAGTAAAAGTGCTACACTCAATTTGCCAGCAAATCTGGAAAACTCAACAGTGGCCACAGGATTGGAAAAGGTCAGTTTACATTCCAATTCCAAAGAAAGGCAATGCCAAAGAATGTTCAAACTATCACACCATTGCACTCATTTCACATGCAAATAAAGTTATGCTTAAAATCCTACAAGCTAGACTCCAGCAGTATGTGGATCGAGAACTTCCAGAAGTACAGGCAGGATTTCGAAGAGGCAGAGGAACTAGAGATCAAATTGCCAACATACGCTGGATCATGGAGAAAGCTAGGGAGTTCCAGAAAAACATCTACTTCTGCTTCATTGACTATGCTAAAGCCTTTGATTGTGTGGATCACAACAAATTGTGGCAAGTTCTTAAAGAGATGGGAGTACCAGACCATCTTATTTGTCTCTTGAGAAACCTATATGCGGGTCAAGAAGCAACAGTGAGAACTGGACACGGAACCACTGATTGGTTCAAAATTGGGAAAGGAGTCCGGCAAGGCTGTATTCTGTCGCCCTACCTATTTAACTTATATACAGAGCACATCATGAGAAAGGCGGGGCTAGATGAATCAAAAGCTGGAATTAAGATTGCCGGGAGAAATATCAACAACCTAAGATATGCGGATGATACCACTCTAATGGCAGAAAGTGAAGAGGAACTAAAGAGCCTCTTGATGCGGGTGAAGAAGGTGAGTGCAAAAGTTGGCTTGAAACTCAACATTAAGAAAACCAAGATCATGGCATCTGGCCCTCTCAATTCCTGGCAAATAGATGGGGAAGAAATGGAGGTAGTGACAGATTTTATCCTCCTGGGCTCCAAGATCACCGCAGATGGGGACTGCAGCCAAGAAATTAAAAGATGCTTGCTCCTGGGGAGGAAATCTATGGCAAATCTAGACAGCATACTAAAAAGCAGAGACATCACCCTGCCAACAAAAGTGCGTATAGTTAAGGCCATGGTTTTCCCAGTTGCAATGTATGGCTGTGAAATTTGGACCATAAGAAAGGCTGAGTGCCAAAGAATTGAGGCCTTTGAACTATGGTGCTGGAGAAGACTCCTGCGAGTCCCTTGGACTGCAAGGCGTTCAAACCGGTCAGTCTTAGAAGAGATCAACCCCGACTGCTCTTTAGAAGGCCAGATCCTGAAGTTGAAACTCAAGTACTTTGGCCACCTAATGAGAAGGAAGGACTCACTGGAGAAGAGCCTAGTGCTGGGAAAGATTGAGGGCAATAGAAGAAGGGGACGACAGAGAATGAGGTGGCTGGATGGAGTCACTGAAGCAGTAGGTGTGAGCTTAAATGGACTCCAGAAGATGGTAGAGGACAAGAAGACCTGGAGGAACATTGTCCATGGGGTCGCAATGGGTAGGACATGACTTCGTAACTAAAAACAACAACAACAAATACTGTAAATTCAAACAAACAAAAATAAGAGTGTATATATTTGTAACTCTTCTTGAGAAGAGTTTAACCTGAGCCCCAAAAGGCAATAGACCATATGAAGACGTCTACTCCAGGTTTCATGAGAAAACTGCCATGAAACTTCCCCATGACCTCGGGAAGACAACCTGCGGCCACCAGCGACCTTGCAAATGGCCAGGTCAGGCATGCGTGGTCAGCAGTGGGAGCAAGAAGATGGCAAAGGTCATCTAGGGTGGTAGCGTGCAAGGTGTCAGGAGCCTTGCTGTGCAGTGTGGCAAAGATGTTTTCGGCTGGGACTGGGCTGGTGTGGCTGTGACTTTGTGCCATGCTGCTGGGCCAGGCTGGGGCCAGATTTTGTATTGTGATGGGTGCTGCACTGTGGCTCAGGACTGCTTGCAGCTACAGAGCCACAGTGCACCCAGAAGCCTGAGGGGTCCAGACTACCAGGGGCCAAAGGGGCATAGATGGGGGGAGAGTTTAAATACTCCTTGCTCCTAAGTATGGGCAGGCTGCCAAGCATCCCTTATTGATCAAATGATGAAGGGGATGCTGCAATGGTTATAACTTCAGGGACTGGTCATAAATCCTTTTTGTTCAGCACCGCTGTAACTTTGAATGGTCACTGAAGGAATAGTTGCAAGTTGAGTACTATCTATACATTTCATCAATTCAAGCTTTAAAAATCCAGCATGACAGAGTCTTCTTATGAAAGTAGAACAAATGTTTTAAAGTATAGTCCATGTGTCACTGAATCAGAATAACATGGATATGACTGAGTTCCAAATTTGGGATATATACCTTAACATTTTACATCAATAACTTAACCTTATTTTTCTTCCCAACACTCTATTAATCAGTTTTATAAACACTGACGGAATGATCCCCAAATGCATCTGTCAATGACCCTTCCATTATTTCATATATTTAAAAATATTGAAGATGAATGCAACTTTTCAAAAGCACCCAATGGTACCTTCAAAAAAATATTTTTTTGTTGGACTGAATAAATTTTAAAATCAAAAGATGCATATTTAATATTCTTTAACAAACTTTGTCTTTTCTGCTGAGGAAACAAAAGATACATGGCAAAGTTATCAAATGGTAAAGAATACATGGTAAAGATATCAAAAGGTATTTAAATTTGGCAAATAAAATACATACATACATGAACTAGGAATAAATGTTTCTGCTGCTTATGCAGTTCAGCATTGTTTCTTCTTCTTTTTTTGTTTACTACTAGATGTTGCCCATCACATAAAAACCTACCAATCTGATAAAAAAAACCTAGCAGTTACTAACATACAGTAGGTGTCACTTTCAGTATAGCAATGATACTGATTTTAACAACTGTTATTTTCCCCTAAAGCTTCACTGGTATTTTAACTAGCTATTAAGAGCAATATTAATCCAAGATAAATAGTTAGAAATATTTATCTCTACAAATGTAGAGATCTTCTTAGGAATAATTATTCTAAGGTATGTAAAGGAATTCAATCTATATTTAAGGCCCCAAACATTACACATTTCAGTAGATGCTTCAATGTGTTTGATGTTATCAGCTTGAAGGATGCTCAGGTATTTGTAGTGACCTTGTACATCCAGACTCTTGATATTATTTCCTTAGGGCATATTAATTCCTTTCACAATTTCCCCCTGTTGATGGTACATTCATCCAGTCTAATCTCCATGGCAATTGTATTCCAGCTGGTGTTTTTCTATACAGTTTAAGATTATCTGTGTGAAGGAGATGGGATAGCCTGTCAGATGTTTTGGATGTTTGATAGCCATGGCTTGACTTGTTCAATACTGCTGACAGAGGAAACAGTAGTGGTGACAGTGAGTTTCCTTGAAAAATTCCTCTCTTGGATTAACCTGTCCCAGTCTATCACCATTGACCAGCAACTGTGTTGTCTACCATGTCCTTGATCTCCTGTTATTTCAAGGTACTTGATTATTCAAGCATGTGACAGAGAATTGAATGTCTTGTTGAAATCCAAGCTGCATTCAAGTTGGACTTCCTTCTCTGGCTGTTTTCCAAAAGTCCTCTACTATTGCTGGGTCTTTCATTTTCAGGTAGATTTTGCCAAATGTTAGCTATTTTTCAATTCCACCTTCTTGCAGTATGTTAAAATGCTGGGCAATGAATGGGTGTAGACCAGTCAGATGTTTTAATCTAAAACTATGCAATTCATCTTCGCCTGGTACTGACCAATTTTTAATCTTCCTTGCCCTTTACTTCACCAGTTCTGCTGTTATTACCTGTTCTTTCATTTCATCTTCTTTTTTATTCTTATCCACCTTCTTTAATCTACCTTCTTTTTGTTGTATTTCTTTGGGTTGTCCAAAAGCCACACCCAAAACAGCACTGTTCCTTCTTTTTCAGGTTGACTAGCTCATTGCAGTCTCTCCCTGGATGGTTAAAAGCTTTTGTAGTATATCTGAAGGAAATGAAATCTTGATTGTAAGGAGAACTTGAAAAGTAAATTCATATCAGTTCTTCTGAACAAATGGCTACAACCGTTAAAATAGAAATAGAGGCCAAGAGCTAATATTAGACATTCCTTTCAAACATATCAGTAGTTTATTAATATTTCATTATCTTTAGCCTCTCTATTTAGCTTCTGCCAGAATAATTTAATTTTTATTCAGGTATGTAATAAGTGAGATTGATGCACAAGGAAAGCAAGAGTTGGAGAGAAGGAAAGAACAACATTTGGGTAAAGAAGTTTACAATTGTAATTAAAGCACTCCAGAAAGGCTTCCCTATTAAACTAAGATGCATGTGTAGCAATAGGAAAAAGCTGCAGGTGTGGGGGTGGGTGGGGAGAATATTTCTGATTTAATCAGTAAATTTAATAAATTTAATCAGTTGATTAATCATAAGAGACTTTCCCTGTTCAGTGCTCAGAAGAAGAAAATTTTTGAGAGCTGGGCAGAGATAATAAACTTCTGTTGGACAAATCCATGACAGTAGGATACAATTAGTCATATTTTTGGTCCTGCAAAAACAGACACACACCCACACACACTTTTGTATGCAGGAAGCAATGATTACTCCTGAACTGCTCCTTCCCTATTTCTGCCCAGAGAAAATCAATGCTGTGGATGAGAATTTTCCCTCTGGAACCAAACTTCTGTCATGATTTATCCTTCCATGGTGTCCATAAGAACCAAACAGCAGTATCTAGAAAATTCAACAAATTAAATTAATCGGAAAAGAATGAACACAACTCAGTTACTCTAGTCATACCAAGACATATGTTTACTGGAATTTGTCCTCTCAGAAATTTTGGACTTATTTGCTTGAATAGCCTTCCCCTCCTTCACACAAGTCAACATTGCTCTTGATGTAATGTGGGGTAAGAGTTGCGAGAGACATGGATAGGCTGGTGTGTGCAGTATTTCTGATTTGATTCCTCAAAGAAGCTACACCACATGGAGATACAAATGTCTGTGGTTCTGTAAAGCAGTCCAATCTTCACATTAAAAGTTTCAGACAGGTTGGTACATCTGCACTCTTGTAATTTTTGAAGTGCACTTCTGGAATTGAATCTGAAGCACAGCTCGCCTTTAAGAACACTAATGAAAAAAAAAATCCTATTAGACATATCTACGCTAGTTCTTTTCCTCCCATTTTTTTTTTTTTTTTTTACTGAAAGTCATTTATTTGAACAAGGTCCAGATCTGAAATTCTGGCTCATACGAAATGCAAAGAATCCAACTTCCTGTTATCACAATGCTCATTCTGAACAAGCGTGTTCCTTTGCCTTATCCTGCTAAGTGGATAATGGAATCACAAGCATTATTTTTTATTCTGTGATAAATTATTTGCAAATGTATGGGAAAATGTACAGGCGCTTATAAATAAATATCAGTACATCTCCCAGACTCCAGCAGTGAATTCTGAAAACATTTTTTGTCCATTCAAATGGAAATGAGCTTCAGTTTTGTCTTTTCAGGAAATTTTATGCAGGACAAGCAAGATCCTATTATATTTTTACCAGCTGTCTTGAACCTAATGATCTCTATAAAGATAGATTACTCATTCCATCAAAGGCATACTTTTGTTCTGTCTAGGGAATGAAACATAATGTGACAATTTTTCTGTCCACAAGAGTTAATTTTTGAATAATCTAGATGTGCTGATGAGATGTTTCTCTCTCCCTCCCCCCCCCATGTTACTGACTTGGATTTTTTCCCCCATTTATATCACTCATATACTTCTAGCAATTACACATAGTTTATTTGGTTCTTGGAATAGACATTAAAGATTACAGTTCAACATATTATAATGAATCCTTCCTGGTTCCTTTAACTGGCACTCTGACCTTATAAAATCATAGTTCAATTGTTCTGTTGTTTGTTGCATGAAGGGTGCTGATATTCAAAAGGCCAATGTGCCAACCTACATTATAACAAGAGTAAGAAGGAATTTTATCTTCCATAAGGCTTATAACACATTGTGTGGAAGCAATTTTTGTAAAATTAATGACAAAAAATGTTTACATGCAAAAGCACATACATACTGTATGTGTCAAACCACAGGCATTAACTCTTTATCAACAATAAGGTCTCTGTGTTTAATTATATCAGCCAGCTTGTGGCAGAGGAACATGAAACTCATAAAAATATCCAGCTTCTGCTGGCCCAGTTATTTCCCAGGGTGCTAATATTTTACAGTACAGTACTCTTTCAGGCTTTATGAAAAAGTCCGCAATAGCACAGTGCGGTTCTGGATTGCTTGTCTGCAGCTGTTTTCTCATTCTTTTTTCCCCCTGCAGGTCTGAATCTGAAAGAGGTGACTCTTATTGAGCACATCTCAGATTGCTGTCATCTATGGATTTCATAGCGAGTCCATCTCCACTCAAGCCAGATTTTAGAAGATGGCTTAATACACATCTCATTTCTCACCACTCTAATAACATATATTTTATGAAGGCTATACTCCAAATTATTGTGACCTACATGTTTACAGATAGTTTTTTTTTTTTTAATTTAAGATGGGGGCTGATGGCTCTACTTTGTTCTATTCTCAGTTCAGATTCCTACAGGAAGCTCATTTTTCCTGCTTGTTCTTATAGAATATCTTGGCAATAAATGGTGGGAGAAGAATATGGGTTTTGGTGACAGACAGGTCTTTCCTCAAATCCAAATAAACTTTGGGATCAATTACCATTGATTATCCTAAACAGGTTTCTTGGTAGAAATGAAAAGAATTTGTGGGGAGGGAAGGAGGAATATGGGGAGTAGGAGAGTGACAGACAGGAAAAAAAGAAAAAAAATCCATTTACTACCTCATCTTTTCCAATTTATTTATTTAAGAAATTTATATGGCCACCCAACTATGACTCTGGGTGGCTTCCCTATTTATCATTCATAGAAATAGGAAGAAGGACTATTTATTTATTAATCTGACTTAAAGGAAATATTTTCTATGGCTGTGCATATATTTCCAAAAGGGTCCTTCGTTTGAATCCACTGCTGGACTCTAATCCTTATCAACTAAATTGATGGGTTAACTAAGTTTAAATTTGAATAAACGCCTGCTATAGAGCCTAGCTTCACATTGTATATAAAGCCAGCCAGGAGTTAAATGCTAGTAAATACAGATGGTCGAATTATCCTGTTTTATCTGAGCATAGGCAAATATTATCTCAAGCTGAAAATTAAAATTTCTTTTGTTAGCATGATGAGAAGTGAAGGCAGCTTGACTTCACAGAGCAAGGATATTAGTATGTTGCCCTACACCATCCAGAGGAATTGCAAGCAGTATTGAAAAACATGTTAAATGCAGCAATAGGGATATAAATCATCAGTGATTTAATGTCTTAGAAGAAAAACAAAGCAAAAATTTCCAGTAACTCACTCACATTCAGGGAAACATCTCCAAGTATTCATATGTGTATGCATGTATGCATTTATGTATGTTTGCATGCATATGTGTGTATGTGGGTGTATCACACACAAATACATTCATATATTCACATATATGCATTATGCACACAAACACACATACATATATATAGGTTTAAATACTTCACAGTAACCTCTTAACTAAATTATTTTAATGTTGTTGTGAGAAGAGGCTGAGAATGGCTGTAAAGCTGTTTTACTGTAAACCTAAGTAGTAAAATTAAATGGTAGGCAGGTTTAGGTTTTTACAACTGCATAGCATTATTGTTGTTATGACTGTAAATATACTTTGGCATAGATTGATTTTATTTCTTTTGTGGAACTTTAACTGCTGTTTAGTTCTGATTTGTTATTATTTTTCATGAATAGACTGCCTTCTGGTGAAAGGCAGGTTACAAATAAAAATGTGTTAGTTTGTTGTCAGTTTTTTACATAATGTCAAGCATGTTCGTGAAGTACACATTTTCTTCAACTAATACATAAAATATATTTTGATAATATTTAATTAATACTTGATCAACCTAAACTGATCCAACATTTTAGAAGATCAATATGATTACAGCATGTGGAGCTCTATGCTTAATTGCTTCAAAGAGGAAAGGTCAAATTTATTGGTAGATTTCACTAAAGCAGTGGTCCCCAACCTTTGCAGCTTGGCAGCCTGGCAGCCTGGCTGGGGGCAAGGAGAGGGGAACTGGGCCACGTGAACAGCAGGCCGGCGCACGCACATGCGCAGTTCCACTCACACATGAGAGAAAAGAAGTCTTTGGGGCAGGGTTTCTCCATGCCAAAAGCTTTTGCAAAAGGACGGAACGCCTGAAGCGAGATGGCTTCCCTGAAGCCTTTTGTCCATTTGCAGAAGCTTCTGGTGCAGAGAAGAGAAGTCTTTGGGGGTGCAGTCTCATTCTCCTTCAGACTCACCGAGGCTGCCCGATGCTCCAAAAGTGGATTGGGTGTCCTGCTCAGCCTTGGTGAGTCAGAGAAGCTGAGCAGGGTGCACTCATCCCAGTCAGCCTCTGCTCTCACCGCTCTGCTTTTGGAGCATTGGGAGCAGGTAGCTTGGCGGCCCAACTGGAGGAGAGGAGAAACTGGGCCATGCAAGTGGTGGGCTGGCACGCATGCACACACAACTCCACTCACGCAAGAGAGAAGCCTTTGGGGTGCCGCGCGCACAAGTGGGCTGTGAGCATCGGCGCTTACCACTCACAGGAGTGGGGCTGCGAGCATGAGTGCCTGCAACTCATCAGAGTGGGGCTGCGAGTGCCAGTGTTTGCTGCTCAAGCGAGTGGGCTGCGTGGGTGCACACACGTACGCCAGCCTGCCACTCATTCGGTCCAGTTGCAAATAGGCCACAGCCCAGTAGTGGGCTATGGCCCACAGGTTGGGGACCCCTGCACTAAAGGACAGTGGAACAGAGAGGTTATGTAGTTTTGTTTAGAAAATTTATTTACCAACTGTACTGATGTATTTTGAATTTTTTTAAAAAAAAACCTGAAAATCTTTGGTACAAGTTTCTACAAACTTCCTACTGTTTTAACATACTAGGCAGTAGGAAATTATTTGGAATGTGTTTTGAAAATATTGGTTTCTTTCCCCTGCTTTCATAAATCATTTCCTGAAACATATATGTGAAAAATTGTTCATCCTGCTAGTAGATTTACAACTTCTGAATTTCAGTGAAATATATTATTTTCTGACTAGATCACTGAGGTAGATGGAGATAATTGGGAGATTAGAAGGCAGAAGCTTTACTTCAGCCATCTTCCTTCCTGCCAAAGCGATATTTCTCATTGTGTTATTCTAGAATTCTATTACTTCTTTTTCAATTAATCATGACAGTAGACTGCATATCTAATAATCATATAATCAGGTGGAAAAAGCTTTGTGTGGGTATACAGATGTGGCCTCTGTGGCACCAAAAGAAAAACCTGAGATTTTTCAGTAAAAGTAGTAAGGCAAAGTTCACTATGCAGATCATCAAGCAAAATTTGATGCAGCCTGAAATTACTTGGCATAGTAACAGGTTCAAGGAAAAAAAAGTTTGGTTAAAAATTAATAGCACTTTGACAAGTATGATTTCAATCTTTCCAAATGCAAATGAGCCAAATATTGCCGAAAACCTTCAAACACCAATGTGCAGCCTTTAGGTCCTTGCATCAAATAGTACTGAGGGGGCTGAAAAGACAACCTATTTTATTTGCATAACAGTTTTGTCCTTGTGCTGCAAGCAAGCACACAATTGTGTTGCTCTTGTGTCTTTACTTAACCTCCATTAACCCTGAATAGAGTAAAAATGTCAGTGTTAAATAAATATTATTCTTTTGAAAAACAAATTAGATGTTGAATAGTACAAGAATATCTGGCTAAGTTATTCTTTTCTGACTATATTCAGCATAAATGTGCTTCATATTTTTCACTATTTATAGATCTCTTCCCACCTCACCATTTCCTTATCATTCAAAGGCATTGCTTAGAATTCACTTGCTTCTCCTGTGCTTTGAGTAGCTACGTTGGCCTATTGTGCAGAGGGGCAGCTAAGGGTCCAGAGGCTATTCTGAAGCTACTTTTTTGCTGCTAAAATTTGGCAGTGGACTGCAAAGAATAGGCAGCTCAGTCTTTTGCTATTTCCCCCCCACCATGGTTGTGTAAAGCATGAAAGGAATGTTTCATAAAACTGTCTGAATGAGTGAAATGCCCCTTCTTAAAATACTGAATCAGCAACATGGTTTTGAGAGCTTGGTACAGGTGCTTGGAGGGTTTTCCTTATATTGTCCTATTTAGAGACAACTGGAAAAGTCCTTGAAAGTTCCCTCATGATTTAGGGAAAGGATCTTCTTGCCTGACCCTAGTCTTAATTAGTTTTAATCACTCAAATAAACTTCCAAAACTGCCTAATCAATGGGGTGGGGGGAAGAAACCAAAAAGTTTCCCCTCCACCATTTACTGTACACGATGCAGCCTTCCCACTGTGGATCTTAGGGTCTTCCCCCAATTTGATAGGCTTTATCTTGCAGAGGGACATTTTTAGGGACATTTAATGATGGAAGAAAATAATTTTAAGCATTGATTAAATGTAAATGTTGATTGTTTAAGCTTTAAATCTTTACTTCTTAAGGACTGTTCTTGCCTGTTATAAGGATGCAATCCTTGTTTCATCCACAAAAGACTATGGTAGAGGGTAGAGGTTTGTTCTCTGAGGTTGTGGGTTGGTTTCTGAACGTTTTGTTACCAGGCTATGTAACATCTTCAGCGGAGTTTAGGGAATGTCAGTGTTGGTGGTGTTCTGCTTATAAGGGCTTTATGTGGTCAGTAGGTCTTGTGGTGGGAGGGTCACGTCAGGTGAGGGTCTTGTGATGGATCTAGTGGTGGATCTTGTGATGGGTCAGCTGTGGGTCACGTCAGGTGAGGGTCTTGTGATGGGTCTTGTGAGAGGTCATGTGTGAGTCATGTCAGATGAGGAACGTATGGTGGATCTTGTGATGGGTCAGGTATGGGTCATTTAGGTGAGGGTCTTGTGATGGGTCAGGTATGGGTCATTTAGGTGAGGGTCTTGTGATGGGGAGGTCACATCAGGTGAGTGTCATTGGGAGGTGAAGTGTTGGTTGGGGGGATTGGTTGAAGGTTGGTGTCATTGCTGGTTGGTTGTGCGGTTGATTTGAATTCTCAGTTCTCACCACCAACACTGACATTCCCTAAACTCTGCTGAAGATGTTACCTAGCCTGGTAACAAAACATTCAGAAACCAATCCACAAGCTCAGAGAACAATCCTCCACCCTCACCCTACAAATGAGTATGTATCATCATCTCTAATGGAGAAGGCACAACTTGTCAACCGTTCTCAGTATGTCAACCAGGTGCAAAAGAATGAAGTTGATATTTCTGCTTTCCTTATTCTTTCATAGTACAGTCTCCAACAGGTTAGGAGAGAGTAGTATGATAGCATGGTTAAATGTTGAATTTAAAGACTCAGTGTATGGTTGCAAATCATAAACCATTTATCCTAGATCTGTTCAAATGAAGTCATCAGAGAGTCTCTCATAATAAACTTTCCCTGTAGAAGACTGTTTATGTGGGCCTGCCTGTTCAAAATACCAGGAAATCAGAGGTAATCGGATGCAAAGGAAATATAAGCTCCTGAACCATGAATGTTCGCATAAAAGATATTTTGGTAGATGCATGGACAAGGAAGAATTTTTTTCTTCTTCAGCAAAAATAATAAAAATAAAGTACAGCTTCCCTTTTCTATTTTTTGCTCATCTTACAACTATTTTGATCTAGGGTGGGATTTCCTTGTGAACAAAGAACATCCAATACATCTGGAACATCTGCCCCAACCGTCTCAACTTTTCATAAGGGCCTAAAGGCTGTGCCAGTCAGCTTGGGGCCACAATGGGGGAACAGCACAATGGTTGATTGAATAATAACAGATCCCGCCTACTGATGCCTTCATGAAAATGGCACTTAGTTTTTAATGCAGTAATATTCAGTGATAAGTACCACTGGATTTGAGTAAAGAAATATGTTTGGGATTAAGGCTGCATGTTACTTAGAGTTTAAAAAGTGCTTCAGCGTGTTTGGTGGATTAAAGAAGTAATAGAACATTCTGGAGAAGCCAGAATCAAAAAAACATTCTCTGAAAATCAATGAACTGAGCAATTTGAATGTTGCTCTATTAAAAATTAAATGCATTTAATATCAGTTTGAACAGATCCTGACTGAATAAATTAACTGACTTGTAAAGCCTTTCATTATTATTGTTATTGTTATTGCACAAAAACCTCAGTGCCAACAGCATTTCTTGGGTGATAGGGAAAAAATAATGTGCCATTAAATATCACCATAGAAAGAAAGATCATTTGCATTTTTCACAAAGTCTTTTGCCAAGTTTTGTGTCTGAAGAGAAGGAATATCTGGACGGAGGATCTAATTTATAAACTTAATTTAAATTGGCTGTTCCCATTTTTGTTGAGTTTCATAATGTATGATAGGAAAATTCAAAAGAGCTGAAAAGGGATAATTATATATAGGATTATTTTTTATGAATTAAGATAATAATAAAAGGGATATCATTACTGAAATTGCAGTATTGGATCAGAATATGTGAATAGTTCCATGTCAAGGCAAGAAATTTCAAATTAACTTGTTGAAACATACCTGTTTAAGAGTAAAGAGAACAATGCAGATATATGCCTAAAAGACTTTTATTCTGAGAAAGTCATACGCATGATTAATTTAATTCCTTTTAATAAAGTTCCATTAAAAATAAGAATAAAAGATTACTCGCGGAGCTATTGATATTTTTATAACTTGTGAATACAAATATAAGGTCTGAACAGTCCAAGTCCCTGCTTTCTAAATGGGTCAAAATTATATAATTGGATTAAATGTGGACTTTTTTTTTTTACTGCTTTCAAGATATTTGTGTTGGATGATCATAAAGCTACTCCAGTTAGTAGCATTGGGCATGCTTCAGCTGTTGGGTTGATAGACTGCGCTAAAAGGTCTGTTAGAGGTCAAATGGCATTTTAATGTGACCTTTAGAGGTCAAAGGGCATAATGTATTATGGTATGCATGCAGAAAACAGCCACAATATTGAGAACTGTGATTATTAATCCATACTTATTCATCTGATTATGTGCCTGTTTTCTCATTTCTGCATGAATGTCTAATTAAAAAATATCCTATTAAAAGACAACCATTTTTGCTCAAAATGCATAATTAAATACACTGACAAAATGTATTTCAGTGCATACAGCACTTGAAGTGCCCTTAGAATCTGTACTGTATTACAAAACAAAAACAAAAAAAACGCTAACTTTTAAAAGGCTGATGTAGAACAACATTTCCTCAGCTCCTGTCACAAAAGCGGCTTCTCAATTTCTGATATGTTGATGATTAACTTGTTACTTGGATTCATAGATAGGAGGTCCTGACAAATCTTCATTATTTCAAGCTTTCACTCTAAACTACATAATCAGCCTCAACCTTGAACAGTCAATACAATAGGCTTGTTTTCTGGACATTGTTGTACATTTCGGTAATGAACACAGGAAATACTACCTTGCATTGGAAAACTAATGATTGCTACTCATGCATGTATACTTCTGAGTTTTTACATCACAAAAATCTACTGTTTCTACCCTTTGATGCACTGTCATGTGTCCATATGCAGGCTTAAAACTAATGAGTTCATATCTTGTATTATGATTCTTGTTTAAAACAGGGAACAGTTTCATTGGGTCAAATTGACAGCTGGGAATGATTTATTACAAGATAAGCCCAGAAGAGAAAACAACAGCTCACAATATGTTCTCACTAATGATCTTTAACCCAATCTAGACAATTCAGTCTTTCTCCCATTAGCTTTCCACAGAAGTTCTATGCTTGCTAAAACAGCTGACCAATTGTATGCTCTGACAGATCAGGTGACAGCTAATTTTTAGCATCTACTTTATTTACAGGACTTTGCAACAAATGTCACCTGCAAATTACAATTTTGAATATATATATATATATATGCCTTCTTTTGTCACAAATGCCCTATCATATTCTACATAGAAGAGACAGGTCATCTGGATGCAGAATCTTGACTGAGATCCAGCATTCAGAACAGCAGTATTCAAAAACCATCAGAAAACACTTTGGTCTCTCAGAATACCATGTCACTGACCCTACAATTGTCATTTGTGAACAATTCACTTAGATATGAGCCAGCAGTGTGCTGCAGCTGCCAAAAAAGCCAATACAGTGCTAGGCTGTATTAACAGAGGGATAGAATCAAGATCATGTGAAGTATTAATACCACTTTACAATGCCTTGGTAAGTCCACACTTGGAATACTGCATCCAGTTTTGGTCACCACAATGTAAAAAAGACGTTGAGACTCTAGAAAGAGTACAGAGAAGAGCAACAAAGATGATTAGAGGTCTGGAGGCTAAAACATATAAGGAACGTTTGCTGGAATTGGGTATGTCTAGTTTAATGAAGAGAAGGACTAGGGGTAACATGATAGTAGTGTTCCAATATCTCAGGGGCTGCCACAAAGAAGAGGGAGTGAAGCTATTCTCCAAAGCGCCTAAAGGCAGGACAAGAAGCAACGGATGGAAACTAATCAAGGAGAGAAGCAACCTAGAACTAAGGAGAAGCTTCCTGACAGAACAATTAACCAGTGGAACAACCTGCCTCCAGCAGCGGTGAATGCTCCAACACTGAAAGTTTTTAAGAAGAGACTGGACAGCCATTTGTCTGAAATGGTATAGGGTTTCCTGCCTGAGCAGGGGGTTGGACTAGATGACCTCCAAGGTCCCTTCCAACTTTATTATTATTATTATTATTATTATTATTATTATTATTATTATTATTATTATTATTATTATTATTATTATTATTATTATTATTATTATTATTATTATTATTATTGATCATCGCAGTCAGCCAGATGTTCAGACTGGATTTGGCATTTTTGTCTACCTATTGAGTCTTTACCAAGGACCTGGGATGATGATGATGATGATGATGATGATGATTATAGAAGTTTAAAACACTGATTGCAACATGAAACAACTAAATTACAATTCATCAAACAATTCAGTTGTATAACGTATTGCTCAAACAGAGACAAAAAGAGTTGTTTTTCTTTAATCAGGCTACAGTAATCCTCAACTTACAATTACAATGGAGCGTGGAATGGTTATAGGTTGGGGCACCCACGTGACTGGATATGATTTTATGACTTTTTTTGCAGAGGTTCTTAAGCGAACACCATGACTGATAAGCAAATCCATGTATTCTTATTTTTTTGGTCAGAACTGGAAATGCCATAAAGGTAAGCTGATTGCCAAGCCCCCAAAATGTGTGTCATGAGATTGCTTGTATGTGTGCAACCATCAGAGCTCTGAACCGGGGGAGGGGGAGGGAATCTGTCATAACTCCAAAGGTCGCTGTATGTATAATTGATTCATCAGCACTATGCTATAAGTGTTGTTACTGTTTTGCAACAGCCTCATAAAGTGACTATAACTCTCAATTTTTCTGCATGTCATGTGCATGAGTGCTTGTGACTTTTAATTTGGATAGTCATTAAGCTCCATAAGAAATTAGGTAATTTTATCTAAAATGTATATTTTGCTACGGTTTAAAAAAGCTGATGAAACCTGAGAGATAACTAAATTTCAGTCTTCATTTTATTATGAATAGCATTATTTATTTTAAATATATTATCTTGTTTTTTTATTTAAAAAGTACTCAAAGAAACAAACAAAATAATTAAAAATGGCATTAAAATGCAAGTCACATTTAAAAGCTCCATTAAAAATACAACAAGGAAGTAAAATATAGATTTAAACCATCAATTGAGCAGAGGAATAAGAATCAGAAAATAACTGAAATGAAGCCAAGAAAAGTCAACTCATCATCTTATGCCTGAACACAAAAGTTGGAGCTAAAGCTTCAGGAGATAAGGAATTCCAGAAAATGGGAGCATTTTGCTTCTATCCTGGAGATATCCTCCTTGTTTCCAAAAAAAAAAAAAGTGTCCTCTTATAAGTTTAGTAGATTATTTGGGAGCAAGTGATTTTTTTAAGATGCTTTGACTTAAAGCCATTTAGTGTGCTAAAGGTCAAAAACAAGCAATTTGAACTCCACATAGAAGAAAAGAACTGAACAATGAACTTTCTCTGAATCTTTTAGAGCCCGTTAGCTGCTACTTTCTTTTTTCATGCTGGGATGCCACTGGGCATGTCAAAGACCTTGCCCAAAAAGAGATTTAAGCAAGGTGTTGTTTTTTTTCAACGTGGAATAAGCTATGGGCTCCTTCAGGCACGATGGAAATAGAATTTTCAAATAAAGAGTAGTTAACCAGTGTTCCCACTATATAAAATTATCAGATTCTTTTACAGAAGAATGTGCAAAAGGTCAAATCCCTCAGGCTTCTGTGACTCTGAATACCAGATGGTGCATAGGACTGTACTCCCAGCAATCTTTTACTATAATTTCTAATGTCTTCCAGAGGAAGTAGGTCCTATCTGGGTCTTATAAACAACCTCAACCTAAAGGTCTCTGTCTAGTCATTCATCTGAAATACATTGCTGAAAACTCTCCTCTCTGAACTTCTTCTGTGATTGCCTCCTATGCTCTGTTTTCCAAAGCTGAAGATATCATATTAATCCTAACAGTTGAAAAGAATACCAACAGGCAGAAGGTTTACATTGCATTTGTCCTAAGTGTACTGTTTTACTATAATCACAAGTGAAACACATTCAACATTTCATGCCTGAATACGAAGTTAAAATCTATTTATATAATTGCATATATTTGCAATTTACGGCTCAGTCAAAAATATCTGTTTATTACATTTGTAAAATTACCTGATTGCATAATGAACTCCTTATTGTACCCAGCACAATGTTTACCACTGAATTTCCTAAAAGATTTTATGGGAAGGTCAAGTTTACCACTGTAAGGGGATAGCATCCTCAGATATGGACCTCACTGGGTGACTTTGCGCCAGTCACATTCCCTCAGCTCAAGGTACAAGTTGGTTGTCTGGGGAGAAATGCCAGAAAGTTGTGTAATGTATATTACCTTGAGCTCCTGGGGAAAAAAGAGAATAGAAATCTAACAAATACGTCAATCAATTGCAAAAGACAGCTTTAATCAGAATAGCTTACATCCTGCAATGATATCTCTAATACCATCAGACGTCAACATTTGCCTGTCCCAGATCCTTGGGAAGGACTTGATAGGTGGATAAAAATGCCAAATCTACTCTGAACACCTGACTGACTATGCGACAAATCATAATAAAATGTTTCAATGGAATTTGGAGTGGACAAATGTGCCACCCTCATCATCATCATTGTCGTCAATAATGACAATAAATCATGCCATTCATCCATGCAGCGATGTTGACAGATTCTATTTACCAAGGAAAATAGGTTGATATGAAATGTTGCAAGTACATGAGATAGTGAAGAAGGAAAAAAAAGCATTGGAAGACTTTCTGAAGAAGGTACACTGAAGTTAGTATACCATGAAGGGTTCCTGAGTTTAGAATGACCAAACTGCCCTACACAAAAGACCAAGTGAAGAATAGAAAAGATAAATGGAAGGCAAAATATTACAAGTCCGGTACATAAAAAAGCAGGCTAAGCAGATAACAACAAGACTTGGCAATGACTAAGAGCAGGAAAACTGAAGGAAGATATAGAGTAGTTAATTCTGGCTGAATAAGAATAAACTTTAAGAACACACACATACAAAGCCAGAATTGAGAAGACAGCAACAGATAGTAAACATCACCTCTGCAAAGAAGCTGAAAAAACAGTGGACCACCCAGTTAGCTGCTGCAAGAAGATCACACCAACTTCCATATGTGGAGCCTCCTATTTCAAGAATTGTATCCAAAATAACCATTTGGAGATTTATTGGCAAGAAATTTGCTGTCTCCACTGCCATCCCCTATTCTCTCTACTCTCTATGGAATCTGTTCTAACTCATTGCTTAATGTCTGTGGAAATTCTCAGTCATCCAGGTCATGGTTGTCCCAAATGTGCTTTTTCAAAAGGCAACTGGACTTTGTTTTTCCTTGAAGACATGTTGCTCTTCATCCAAGAAACTTCTTCAGAGACCCATTGCTTAATTGTGATGTTCTCATTTTGCTTGAGTAATACAGGAAAAACATCTGCCCAGTGTAGTATGAATTTGGAAAGGAAGTGATATTGGCTAGAGGATTCTACCCACCTCTAGTTTCCTCTTCCTCCACCCTATTCTGCTGTAACCCATGGTGAATAAATTAATATGAAGCAAAACTAAAAACCAGATTAGGGTTATGAAGGGAGCGGAGTCACAAGCAAGATTTCAGATTTTCTCTTTGTCCTTTTTTTGTCTTTATATAGGCATCAAATGTTAAACGTGTATGTTTTTGTTAGCATTGAAAAGCTGAAGATGGTATGCGTAGCATTTGGCATCCTTCTTCCCTTACAACAACAATCCTGTGTGGAGAACAGCAGTTGGCCTAAAAACAATCATTAAGTTTCCATGGCTGATCTCCATGTTCTTCTGTACATGTAGTCCTTGTCTTACAACAATTCATTTAGTGACTGTTCAAAGTTACAATGGCACTGAAAAAAGTGACTTATGACCCTTTTTCATACTTGCAACCTTTGTAGCATCCCCATGGTCATGTGATCAAAATTCAGATGGTTGGCAACTGACTTATATTTAGGATGGTTGCAGTGTCCTGGAGTCATATGATTACTTTTTGCGACGGTCTGACAAGCAAAGTCAATGGGGAAGTCAGATTTACTTAACAACTGTGTTACTAACTAACTACTGCAGTGATTCAGTTAACAACTGTTGCAAGAAAGGGGGGAATCACTTAACAACTGTCTCACTTAGCAACAGAAATGTTGGGCTCAATTGTGGTCATAAGTTGAGGATTACCTGTACGTTATTTGGGAAGCAATAATGGCAATGTCAATCTTGTTATTTCATGTGCTAAGCTAATAAGGAGTAAAGAGTTAAGAGTCTGGATTTCTGGCTATTTTCCAATCCTGAAAGATAATACATCCAGCTCTGGTGATAGATGAGATTGACCCAGGGAATGGGCTGATGGAAGCATGCCTAAATCAGGCTGAAATGGTCAAGAACCACCTCGTTTAATCCCATCAACTATTGTTCACCTGACTTTGGCTCCAACATAATGAGTGCATAGTTTTTACTGTCATATAAGAATGCAGCAGAAAAGTAACTAATATTCAATTATATCAAAGCAAGGATGAAAGTAAACAAAGGGGGAAAAGATTCTAAAGAATATCATTTGCAATATATATGCAAAATGAGGAGATGAACTTGACAATATAACTGTAATCAAGGATTCTTCGATGCATTTGGAAAGCAATTCTTCCTCTCTCTGATGGGGTTCTTTCAGAGAGTATTGTGTTTTAGCAAAATGAGTTGCCTCTTTCAAATAAAGAACAGAATCAATGAAAGATGCAGAAATTACTGCAGTGGCAAAGTGTGTCATTTGTGAATATAAATGTAATATGGAATATGAATATCAATATGATTGAAACTATAAAATGGTAAGTCTACTTCAAGTCTAGCTTGGCTTCTGGTGAGTTCATGGACATATCCATGCAGTTTTACTTGGCAGAAATACAAAAATCTAGCCTAGGTGTAGCAATGCCCCAAATCTGTCAGCTCCATCCAGTTCCATACTGGAGCTCTAACCATATTTAATCCAGCAGTCCTGCAAGTCTCCTATCCAAGTACTAACCAGGTCTGACCCTGCTTAGCTTTTGAATTTAGGCAGGTTGATCAAGGGCTGCCTGACATGCCACCTGCTGAGAATTGGATGTAACTATCAAGTAGAACATTGTAGTTATTCCAGGGTAGGTAAAAGCTATTAAGCCACAATATAGGTAGGCTATTTTTCTTAGAAATTAGGATTTGGAATAACTGAGTTGACAAACACATCAAAAAGCAGTTTTCAATCTTAGCATTTAAAATGTATATACTGCTCAACAAGTGTATGTGTGTGTATATATATGTGTGTGTGTATACACACAGACATACATACTGTATAACTGAAATAAGGGACTTGAATATTGTACATTACTTAAAATTTAGCACATTAAATAAAAGAAAACAGAACATGAGAATAAAGAAAATATTCTATTTACCTAAGGAATAAAGGTTTCACTATTCTTTTAGGCACTCATTTCATTCCATCTGTTTAAACATCTATAAGAGTATCAAATAATGGTATTTGGGTTCATCTATTAGCTAAATATGGTAGAGATTTTCCTGAAAGTGATCTGGCCCCAAGTTTTTTCAATTTTAAATCTGAAAAACAACATTTTCGATTAAATTTCGCAACCAACAAAAATGGCAGAAGCAACATTGCCTCCCCACCACCACCACCACCAAAGAAAAATGCATATTATCTTTTAGTGGAAGAGTGCAACTGCTCTGAAATAAAGTAAACACAATAATCAGGAAATTCTTGTAGAAATTGCCTCAGTTTCTTGGTCCTCATCCATGGGATCACTCTATTGGAGAACTTCTCAGAATCATCAGTTTATATGCTTTTATTGCACGAAAAGAAGCTGAGTTATCATTGTGTCTTGATGATTTGCTAGTCTACATCTCTCCATACCTCTTCTAGTGGTTTAATATAGTTATTATGAAAAACAGTAGATGAAATAGTACTTAAGAATTCCACTGTGCAGCAGTTACACTGCAGAGTTAAATCTCTGAATGCCAACTTCTGGAATCGGTCATCCAAATAGCAGCAAATTCTGGAATTCATTTCTGTCATTTTCCAAACTCCTGGAATGATACTGAGTGACACTGAAAGGTCCAAAAGAATGAACTGGATCACATTTCCATGTGTATCTTCTAGTATACATGGCTCTTAGGTACTTTTTAAGCTTAGGCTTGAGATGGATCTTGAAAACTTTTCTCAACCAAGACTGTCTAATATTTGTCACTTGCTTTGTTTTTGTTTTTTTTAATTTTTTAAAGTAAGCAATTAGGGGTTTGGTCTTTTGTCCCCATTACAAATGCATACTCTTCTCTTGCTAGACATTTTCTGTAAGCAAAAGATATCTCCAAGCATTCCCAGACCAAAATCCTTCTGAATGTTCTTCCTAGATTGATTTATTCATGATTCAGACTTATGGTCAATAGCTCCAGCAGGAATCACTAAAATTCACCTGACCAGGTCATCCAAGACATTGGAGAGTTTCAATTCAGAAACTATTCCCATCAAACAACATTTGGTGCACCTGCTTTATCTTCTAAAGACTAGCAGAGACCAATCTCTTCTGTGGAGTTCTATAGAATATCCCTGTAAATATTATCCGGGTTGAAGTTCCTAATCAACCTACAGTAAGTTGATAATTATAAGTTTTAATAAGAATTTATGCTGTGTTCTGTTTTAAACCACAGTTTGACATTTCTGACTCTTCTCTGCTGGAGTTTTTCATAAACATACTATATTTGGAAATGGAGTTCATTTAGTTCTGACTTGATCTTATATGTATCAGAGTGCTGGGTGATCATACTGACTCAGGGATATCTTCTTCAGAAGTCAGCTGATAAACTTTGAGTACTGCTTATTCAGACCAAAGTTTATCACTGGTTCGAATCAGGTATTCATGGCAGCAAAATCTCAGAAATATGTAACAAAATGGATCTGGTCTTATTTCACACATTAGGCATGAGGACACTTTCTCCACCCCCAGTTGCTACAGTCCTTGACTGCTAAAATCTGGTTCCATATGCAGAGCATAACATTTTATTCTTCCATCCATTGGATTCAAATAATAGATGAATGGTAAATATGAGGTGGCAAACGTAAGGACATATAATGAACATAATTGAAGCTGAGTATCAGCAGTAAAAACATACCTTTTTAGTCTATGTCTGTCTGCCCAATTCATTTAGATGCCTCCTCAGTTACTGTACATGTTCAAGGACTTCCAAGTTTTCAATGTCATTTTGATGTTATTGAAAAAGATTATTATTCATTTAAATGTTGGAATACTTCCCTCAAGCACAAACATTTTGTATGAAAAGTTGAAAACCAGTTCCAAAGCTGATTCACCTTGGGAGGTACTTTGGCCTAAAGTTTCCCCTCCCCAAACATTTCTTTAATGAAGTCATATGATTGAGACTGGGACGTTTTTAGCAGCAACATTAAAGAAACCATGTACCTCCTTGAATTTGTGTGCTCACATTTAGCAGAATCAGCAGGGGCTAAAAGTAAGTTACCTATTTAAATACTGATAGAGTTATTGTAAGGGATAGAAAGTATTTTGATGGTGACTTTGTAGATATAATGTTGAGGTAACTCCAATGTATTCACTGAAGTTATATTTAGCAAAACAAGGAAAGACCTGTAAATAAAAGCAGTCCTATTAAGAGTAGCTATAGGGAGACTGATTGAAGTCCTAAAGGTCAAATAAAAAAAATAAGAAAGTTATATGCTCCAGAAGGAAGGAAGGAAGGAAGGAAGGAAGGAAGGAAGGAAGGAAGGAAGGAAGGAAGGAAGGAAGGAAGGAAGGAAGGAAGGAAGGAAGGATGTTTTCGTACAGAAAAGAGGCTAAAGAGGATTACCAGCAGTCCAATATAGCAGGGGTCCCCAATTCCTGGGCTGCAGCGCACTAATGGGCCATGGCCTATTTGGAACTGGGCTGAGCAAGTGGCTGGCCAGAGCACATGAACATACATGCAACTCAACTTGTGCAAGCAGCAGGCTGGTGGGCACTCATGTGTGTATGCCGGCCTGCCATTTGAGCAGGCCAGTTCCCCTTTCCCCCTCCCCAGCCAGGCCGCCAAGCCACAAAGATTGGGGACCACTGCAATATGAGGAAAAATAGAGCAGAGAGAAAGGAAGAGGAAGTGAATTGTTTGCTATCCTTACTCCCTCTAAAAGTCAATATGATGAAAAGTGCAAAGAGCTGAGGCATCGGCAACAGACTTTAAACTGGAATAAGCTGCTACAACCTGTGACCTTTCAATGAGATTTGCACCCAATGCAGTGCAAATGCTTCTCAAAGAGAAAGATCCTGCTCCAGAAGTTTCCATTTATTATGAACTCATTATCAATTGCTTGGCCTACTGAGCAATACTGTATACTTGGATACTTTTAGAAGTAGTACTGTTTAACTGTGGAATGAGACCTATTTAATTAGAATCAGACTCCCTGTGATTCATTCACTATAATTTGTCCAAGAGGAGTATGGTGGAACTTTCTGAGAAACATTTCGTGTATTTGCATGACCTCTATGCGGCTACTTTTTGCTAGCTCTGTAGAGAATCTCAAGGGCAACTAAATGAGGACTATTGCTGGAAAGCTGGCCTGGCTGAAAATTTTGAAAGGTGGAATCTCAGCAGATGTTATTCTTCCTCTTCTTGCATTTTATATGCTTGAGGATGGCACATTGGCTATCCAGGCTGTTGAAACGAAGTACAGGTAGTCGTTAACATATGTCCACAACTGGGACAGGAATTATGGTAAGTCGTTGCAGTCACCCACCTGAGCAAACCCATTTTTTAAATTGTGACTGCAGGTCACTGCAACTGGTCATAAAATGCAAACCAGTTGTCAAGGGCCTGAAATGCAGTTGTGTGACCTGGGAGGGGGCATGGTGGTGCAACAGTTTATAATGGCCCCAAGTGCTTTATGGACCGCAAGAACCCTTTCCAAAGCCATTGTAACTTTGAACAATTGTTAAATGACCAATCATCAGTTGAGACTACAGGTAAACTGCACAGTGCTTGGTGAAACTATTCAAAGGTGGCTACTACAACATGTGCAAAAAGTGTGTTGAGCCTGAGGAAAGGAGAAAGCAATAGGAAGAGATTCAGTCTAATTCCTTCCTCATAAGGATCATTTTTATTTTTATATTTTTTAATTTTTAAATAAATTTTATTTTTAAATAAACATATGCATTAAATGCAATATATAGAGAGAGCTTGCCTCTAAACAGTAATGGAATGACCATGGCAATAGAGGATTTTTATTCTTATTTTATATAGCCAAATATGCATATACCCAACCTAACACATCATTTAAGGATATACCTTGCTTCTTGTAGAAATACTTAATTCTAAATAGATAAATAAAACTTTTACAACAAAGAAAACAAAATTAATATTATATGTCTACTTGGCATATTAAAGGCAATTCATAAGAGATAGAATTACAATTCTATTTAGCCAATTTGATTTAATTTAGCTTTTTTTAAAAAAATGATTTACTTTTTTCTTTTAAAGAGCACTGATACCAGTACATTAAAACCAATAGATCTTTAAGATAAATTTTAACCTGAGGAAGATATAAAATAAATTCAGATTGAGGATTTTGAAGGAATTACTTATTTTGTGATACTTCCAAAAATGTACATTAAAAGAACACAAAGTACTATAAGTTTTGTTTATATCTAATACAATTATGCTAAGAATTATAAGCTTCATGCCAGTAAATAAAATGCATTAATTAATTTGTTTATTATTATTAATCTTATTGGTTTCACCTTACTCCAAAGCAACTCTGTGTGGCAATTTTTAGAGGAGAGTTAAAGGATTTTAAATAAAGTATTGGAATAGAAAATAAAATATTTTAGGAAAGTGAAATAAGGTTTATTGGTAATCAAGATAAGAAATCAACAAATATTAACCATGCAAGCTATAAATACCTTATTTTACTAAAGGGATTCACACATCCTGTTAGAGCAAATTTTCTTTAAACTATAGTTTGATGAATAAACCATCATATCCTGCTGACACAATGTTGAGCCATAAACTGTGTATTATAAAACACAGTTTTATGGAGCCATATATAAGATAAATTCAAATAAACCACATTCATCTTAGCTTCCTTTGTGAAATCTAACTCTATCAAAGCTTGACAAACATTATTGTTCTGTTGAGATAAACTTAACAGACAGAAGATTAATTCACACTTCTCCTCACAAAGCAATGTAATTGAAGAATCCCAGAAAGTTATTCCCTGTGATATGAAAAGAGATTTGTTAGTTACTCAACTCTACCTCATTCCTCTTCATTCTTTGTTGTTTGCTGTTGTCTTTCATCTTCCTCTGTTTATTTGGAGGATTAAACTGGGTAATTCCTTTAACTTGCAAGTTGTCAGAAATAAGATTCCTATCCCCATATTTTGTTTAGGATTGAGCAGATCAATCTAAACCTGGTCCCATGCTAGTGTCAAGTTTGATTTATATTATTTATTGTTAATATACATCAGCTTTTTGTAACAAACGGTAGCATGTTCCTGAAACCCAAATTAGTTTCTCGTTGTGCCCCATAATAGTAGCAACCTCTTTCTCTTACTCCACTCCATGTATAATTCTCTGAAGAAAAATAAATGTAGTGAAAATTAATATGACTTCAGGGTTTATGTGGTAAACACTGACAATAATGTCTATATGACTTTTACTCACATATTTTAAACAGACAATTTCATGGTTAATTTTCAATTTAAGGCTCAAACCAAGGATTTTTCTTTTAAATCTATTGCTTCAACACAACACTGGTGGTTTCAACTTTTCCTGTTTTTAAAACACCGTTGGACTTACTTGTTCATATCAATAATGATTGTAATGCAAATAATAATAAATATATACCATTATACACACAATTAGATAGTTATTGGTACCTTGGAACTCCCGGTAAGAACCTGGTTCCAATTATAGCTGGAATACCAATGCTGACAGGGCAAGCCATTAGAATATAAACTGAGAACAAATCCCACTCCTTTCCCCCCCCATATATTTTATTGATTTTTTTTAAACATAAATCACTTAATAGTTGGTAAACAGTGTGTTTGCTGGGTTTACATTTGTAAAGAAAAATCATTAACAATTGGTTTCTATAATCCATAATCCACATAGTACATTTAGTTGATTTCCCCTTTTCCCCAAAATGTCTTCTTTGCAAACCTTGAAATAATACAGTTCTTATTATTTTGATAAATAACAGTTACATATATGATTTCCCCCCCAATATTCCTAGAAATAATGATCACATCAATATAATATTTCTTTTCTATCTAATCATTCTGGTTGCCTCATCTTATATCCTGTTACAGTCCTTATTTAGATTTTTTTCTCCCATAAAGTTCAAAGTATTCTTGCTGGTTAAGATTTTTTCAACAGTTAATTACATTTAAAGATTTAAATCCATTTTTCCCATATAAACCATCTCAACACTTTTACATTTCTTAAAGAATAGGTAAAAACAGTAAACAAAGGGAAAAGAGAGCAAGAGTAAAGAAACATAAAAAGTAAAATACTACTTAAAATATATATTCCTCCTAAGCTAATATATATTCATTTCCAAAATTTCTTATTCTTTTTAACCATAATTAAAATATATATTTAATCTTTAAATATTCCATTTAATGTGTCTAGTCATCTAATCCTTTAACTCTTATTCAAAACATTTTTTTTCTTTTTTATACATTATAATTTCCCTAAATTCAAACACATTTAATTATCTAAAACATTTCCTTCATCTAAGCCATTTCAACAATATTATATTACTTATATCAAGAAATAAAATAAAAAAGAGAAAAAAAGCATACAGTATTATTTAAGGAATTCATTCCTCTTAGAATGACATATGTATTCAGAATCTTTTCTATTTCTTTAACCATATTCAAACAAATGTTTCTTTTTTAAATATTCTCTTTGGTAGATCCCATCATCTATTTTCTGAATTTTCACTTTGATCTTTTTCCTTTGACCAGTATCTTTCTTGATCAATGTGTTTTGCTGAATCAAATTTCCCCCCCCCCATATATTCATGACTGTTGCTGTAGGTATAAGAAGTAAATCGACTAAATTGTCTTTATATGAGGCTTTTGCCTTTCCATGTTTCTTGAAAATCTTTTTCTTTTTCTCCTTCTTTGCTTCTCTTATCACTTCCTTTCTCTCTGATGTTTTCAACATCTCTACATTCCATTTTATCCAGTCTGTTTTTTTGTCTTCAGATTTAAAAGGTGCAAAGCAAGCCCATTGCCAGAAAATTCAGAACTTTTTTGAGGACCCAACAAACACCAGGCAAATGTGGCAAGGGATCCAGGCCATTACGGATTACAAGGTGGCTCCATCGAGATGTAAGGATGACACAGACTTCCTAAACAAACTAAATGCATTTTTTGGTAGATTTGAGGCATCAAATAGCACTCCTGCTAGGAAAGCTGTGCCCCATACTGATGAGCAAGTGCCAAGCTTTGATGTCACCTCTGTCCGCAAAACACTGCAGACAGTTAACACTCAGAAAGCAGCAGGCCCAGATAACATCCCTGGACGTGTCCTCAGGGAATGCGCAGAGGAGCTGGCTTGTGTTCTCACAGATATTTTCAACCTCTCATTGCAGCGGGCAGTGGTCCCATCGTGTTTTAAGATGGCCATCATCTTGCCAGTGCCAAAAAAGTCCACAATTACAGGCCTCAATGATTACCGTCCGGTTGCACTGACATCCACCATCATGAAATGCTTTGAGAAGCTGATAAAGGACACTATTGTATCTAGCCTCCCGCCAGCATTTGACCTGCTTCAGTTTGCCTACTGACCAAATCGCTCTACGGAGGATGCTATTTCTTCCGTTCTCCATCTGAGCCTGAAGCACTTAGAGGAAAGAAATACTCATGTGCGTTTACTGTTTGTCGACTTCAGTTCGGCGTTTAACACAATCATTCCCCAGCATCTAGTAGACAAACTGGGCCTTTTAGGCTTAAACACTCCTTTGTGCAACTGGATTCTTGATTTTCTTACCAACAGGCCCCAATATGTGCGAGTTGGAACAAATACCTCTAATACCATTTTCTTGAGCACAGGTTCTCCTCAGGGCTGTGTCTTAAGTCTGCTGCTGTTTGCCACCAACCATATTGTGAAGTTCGCAGATGATACAACAGTAGTGGGCCTTATTCAGGATGACAAGGAGGAAGCTTACTGCAAGGAGGTTGAGGGGTTGGTGAACTGGTGTAAGGAAAACAGCCTAGTTTTAAATACAGGAAAAACCAAAGAGATCATTGTTGATTTCAGAAAAGGCAGGCACAGCCACACTTCTCTGTGCATTAATGATTCACCTGTGGAGATTGTTACCAGCATCAAATTCCTGGGTGTGCAGCTAACGAGTAGGCTGACTTGGTCGCTCAACAGTGAGAAACTGGTGAAGCAGGCACAGCAGCGCCTGCATTTTCTGCACCGCATGAGAAAAGCACATCTTCCTTCCCCTGTCCTGACCACTTTCTATAGGGGGACAATCGAGAGCATCCTGTCATACAGCATCACAGTCTGGTTTTGGAGGCATCACTGCTTCAGACAGGAAGGCGGTGCAGAGAGTGGTGAGAATGGCTGAAAAGATCATTGGCAGTTCCCTCCCTACCATCCAGGACATAGCACAGAAGCATTGCTTGAGCAGGGTCCGTAAGATTATCTGGGACACTACACATCCTCTTCACGACCTGTTTTCCTTGTTACCTTCTGGGAGGAGGCTTCGTGGTATCCGTAGCAGAACATCCAGATTCAGCCATAGTTTCATTCCATACAGCATTAACCTTGCGAACTCTCAAACTTTCTCCTTGCGTTATATATTCAAGATGGACAGTATTTAATATTTATTTGCTATGTATATGTAGGGATGTGGGTCTATATATATGTTGTACATAGTATGTTTAGGTGTGTGTCATGTATGTGTTTCACTTTGAGAGCGGGCAACTAAATTTCATTTTTGATGTGTGCCATTGTGCCCACAATATAAAAATGACAATAAAGGTTATCTTATCTTATCTTATCTTATTTTGTAGTCTTAAGGGATGAGTTGTTTTTTCCATGTTTTGTAAATTTTCCCCCACTAGGATTAAATCATGTTTTCTTGCTTTGTTAAGTTGGGTCTTTGAGTCTCTATTTTCAATTTTATGTCCATTTATTTGTTTTGTCTGCACCTTCTCTGTTGTTGTTTCCTGGAATTTTTTTTTGTTGTAGACCTAACTTAGAAATAGATCGATTTATATTTTCAAAGTTATTTTGGATTTCTTTGTGATTTGAACTCAGTGTTATTTGAATTAATTGCAGTATACTATATATCTCCTCCTGAGAGGTATTTATGTTTTTTTGGGTATGTTCTACATGTCTCTGATCCATGATGCCCAAAAGTTGAAGTTCTCCTTCTTATCTGCAAATAACTTTAGAGTCCCGGTTAAATAGATATTTGTAATCCAAAGAGTTCAAAAAAGATTTTTTTTTCTAAAGTTTATAATTCTCTCTTTGTCTGCAGCCCAGTTTGTTGTCTTTTTTTGTCACAGCTGTTCTTTGTTATTAAGTATAGAATAGAAAAGGGAAAATCAGATTCCTCACCCAGTTTCAAGCACGCTGTTTACTGTTGTGCTGGTTAGTTCTTTTGGACTTTGGTTGCAAATAACTTGGGCTGATCGGTGAAATACAGCCTTTCTCCTGTCGGGTTAGAAGGCTTTCCCCAAGACGAACGGAGCAACCGCCATCATTCCAGAGTCACCGGGGCACCCTTCTTTCTTCGCTGCCTCTCCGGGGTGGCTTGGACCCATTAGGGTCTCCAGGCAGGATGAAAATTAGCTGCAGGGGTGCAGCGGTCCACAAGCCCACGACCAGTCGCTACCATGCAGGACTGGAAGTCATCCCACTCCTTACTAGTACTGTTGATGTTACCTAGTTTGGCTAATGAAACTTCTGCAAGAAAACAACCAAGCTCAGAGAGCACCAAAGATCCCTCATAGTTGGAATAATATATACTTTCAGCATGTAAAACTGTTGGACATAAATGTTTATATTTGGTAAGAAATTAAAGCTGTACCCAAAGTCTCATGAGAAATTTACACTTGAAAGTAGTTCTTCTTGGATTAAAAAAATGGGATAAATAATTTTTAATCAAAAATAAGAGCAACTTACTGGTTAATATTTAGAAATTTAATGATAACTTGGCTATTTTAACAAGGGATTGGGGGATTGAAATATGGATAATATATGTACTTAGGATATATGTGCATACTGCTATTGAAGTAGTTTTTATTGTGCTTTTGATGTTGTTCTTTGTATAATTTACTGTATACTGCTTTTAGAAGCTTTTTAAAGACTTCCAGAAAAGTACAAAAATAATATTATCTGCACCAAACAGCTGATGTAAAGCATTTGTTACATTCTGTATTTGATTTAGGCATTTTAGTAACCTCTGAAAATTTGACAGTTTTGAATGCACTGGGAAGGGTTTTATAGAGGCTGATCAACAATTCAATATTATCAACAGCTTAGAAAGTATATTAACATAAATTTGGACAATATACTATATAAAAAAATTCTATACCATCAAATGGTTCCAACTTTTAAGAAACATTAAGTATAATTCTTATTATTTAAAAACTAGGATATTTTTGGAGTCTACGGAATTCCCTAATGGATGTTTAAGAAAGTTGCCCATTGTCCGTTGAAGATATGGCTAAGGATAGTCACTAGTCTAAACTAGGAAAGCTTAAATTGACCACAGCCATAGAGGGTGGCAGAGGTCATTATATATGGGCACATCTGGAGATAACCATGATATGTGGAAGATTGGTAATCACAAATGAAATGACATTATGTATCAAAATGTGCAACATTCTGCATAAATGTGACCCTCTGGAAAATAATTCTTTTCTATGCCTTGAATAAATGAGTGGGAATGAAACAAGAGAGTAGAACAGTTATTGAGCAATATGAAGATGTAAAATGAATGTGAATGGTGCCTGTATATGATTAGAAGGTTGGTTGGTTTTCAAACAATGGTCTATTGACATGTACACATCATAAATGAATGAATTTATATCTAAAAGATTTGATTTTTTTATTATGAAATATTGACACAAGGGTGGTGGAAGATATTGAATGTGGAACAAAATCTTTTTTGGGGATATTAAGAGTAAATGTTGGGTAAAAGCCAAAGGAGTAAAAGAAAACAGAGTGAAAACAGAAAGAAAAAAAGAATGAGTTCATGTGAAAAAAGAATGAGAAAATAGATCATTTGTGCAGCTGGATGAATGAAATGTGGGTATAAAGATAAAGGACATGGAAGTTGCATGGACCAAAGTGGGAAAAAAACCATTACGGAATGCCATACAGCTGTGTGAGGTTACACTAATGAAAAACATGTAGAAAGATTCTTGGTGGAAAGATGAAGTGAAAAATACTACGGATGAGAAAAACATGTTTGCTGCAAAACCTGAGGAAGAAAAATATGCAATCTGTATATAGAGAAAGAGATAGTTGCAAAGAATGCAATGAAAGAGAACAAGGAAACCTTGTGGTAAAAAAAAACAGGAAAGGCAGACAGTTGTTGAGAGAAATAAAAAATATTTTGGATGGAAGTGATTAGGACTAAACAAACAAATTAAATTGAATTAAAAATAAATATTCTGAAAAGATTTGGAATGAAACTGAAATGAAAGAAAACTGGGCAGAGTATTTTAGAGATTTATATAGGAATGAATTGAACTGCTAACCTGAAATAAAGACTTTGAATGTTAATGTCCAAGAGAAAAAGAAAATTAAGAAACACACTGTAAAAGTTGGGGGGAAAAAACCTGAAGTTATAAATGCCATAACTAGACAATATTAAAATATGGATAAATTTCATTCTGCATGAGAGTTAAGATGTGTGGGAAGATTTTATCCGTAATTGTTGATGGGAATAATGTTGATGTTGTGAATACTTTTATTTCTCCCTAGTTCAAAGGAAAAGATGTCAATAGAGAATACAGGGACATTTGTTGGTTAAAAATGTTTGGAAAGTCTTTAGCATAATTCTGATTGAAAGGGTGCAAAAGGTGAAAGTCAACCATAATTCAGGAAGTGACATGTAAGACAAGGAATGTGATCCTCATTGTTTGTTCAATGTATTTATAGTTAAAATATAAAATGATATTTGAAATATGGTGCCGAAGCTTTATGGATATGCACTTTTGTGTATGCAAATAACTTGTCGTCTAAGAATCAAAATGATTTGAGACGAATATTAGATTGCATAATGCAAAGAGAAGTATGAAACTTCATATTACTACATCATAGGTCAAGGTACTTATGTTTGGCAGAGAAAATAGAATGAATGAATTATATGAATTATACAATGAATTATACATATATGGTCAAAACCAAAAACAAGTAAATGAATTTGTGTGCCTTAGTAAAATGTTTGCAAAAGCTCACAAAAAGGATGAAGAAATATTAAGATATGCAAATGCTGACTGAAGAAAATAGGTGGTCTGTGCATGCTGCAAAGCAAAATAGTAGCTTCAAAGATAATTTGCATCATAATGTTGCTGGGTTACATAGTAGAGCATAGGATCATTCTTACAAAAGGAGATAGTGGGTAGCTGCAGTTCAGAGCTTTACCTATCTTCAGGTATGTGATGTTTTATAATTGGTCACACAAGAGCCAGGCTGGTGTAGTAGTTAAGGCATCAGACTAGAAATTGGGACAGCTGGGATTCTAGCCCCATTTTAGCCAAAAAGTCAGCTGGATAACTTTGACCCAGTTTCTCTCTCTCTCTCTCTCTCACACACACACACAGAGACTCTCTCTCTCTCTCTCTCTCTCTCTCTCTCTCTCTCTCTCTCTCTCAGGCCAATAGGCATTTACCAAAAGTCAAGATTGACTTAGGCATCATAAATAAATAAATAAATAATGTCAATAATTTTCTCAACCATGCTATATTCTGGAAGTGCCATTCTTCATTCTCAAACTATCATATTCAAAAGAAGTGAATCTTTCTTTTACCTCATTATCAGTTAGAAAAATCTGTTATATTCAGGAGGGGTCATCGCTTGTTCCTTAAGAAATCTCTTCCTCAGCCTTTCTGCCTGAAATTTGACACAATATAATGAATTACTGATCTCAGTGCATTGTACATTAAACAACAGTTTACAGGCATTTTAAAAACACAGATTTGAAAGGAACATAGCTTTTCCCTCAGACTGATATCTATAAAATGTGGGTTTCGTTCCTACATAAGTTTTAGATTTCTTGCAAATCAACAAAAAGTTTACAGCCACTGGTACTTTTACTACAATAGATGATGGGGAAATAAAATACCGATTTGTTCTAAAAATGCTCCAAATTCAGTGTGATCATCCAAGAGTAACACAAGGTGGATGGAGCCCTTTTTATAGCTCTACATAAGCCACCAGAATGTTATTGGATAGTTTCTGCACTTTCCTAGAAGCTAACCTTTCAGAAGCAGCATGTTGGTTCAACTATCTCAATACTGCCTAAAATGAGATAGGAATCCTGGGATTATCCAAATATTGCTAAACTACATCTCTCAACATTCTGTACCATTTACTATGCTAGAAGAGGCCGCTGGAAACTGCAGTTCAGCAATACCTGTAAAAATTATAATGATTAGCAACAGTCTCCTGAGTTTCAGAAATATTTTTTTCCTGTCTTATTTGGAATTGGGAATTTATTATCATAAATATTTTTGTACAAAGCTACAGCTCTTCCTTATGAATATTTTAAAACAATAACATAAATCACTAATAAAAAACTATGCTTCTGTCATAATTAACAATATTGTCATTAACACTTAATATCCTTGGTCTTAAAAACAGCAGGAAGAAACGGTTGCTTTCTGATCTATCAACATGAGGCAATGTTGACTCAGCTAATAAATTAGGTGTATACATAGCTCTAAATGAAACACTCTTCATAGCATACAAGTTAGAAAGAAGGAACTCCCACAGGAGATTTTGCAATGAATGTTGGAAGATAGATTTCTTTTCAAAGTGTAGGATACATCTGTCGGTAATAATTCAGCAATTATGAGTGCTAAAATAATCAGTCATTTTGCTGGAGAGCATAAATTGATGACTGCACAAGAAAGGAAGTTATTCCACTCCTTGATCATTCAATGCTTAAATAAATAGGCAAATTAAGTAACATATACATTACAAGGATGATTGAATTATAATTGCATAAGAAATGCAATATAAAGCCTTACTTACATAATCCCGATAACTACATGGATAAATTTATATTGTTTCCTTTTTGAAGTTTTTTTTTGAAATTATTAGAATAGTGAAATACAAAGGAAAAAGTCTGCAAGAATAAAAAAAAGAGAGAAACAACTGCTAAACATAAATAAAAACATTTTGGGAAAGCTTTCTAGTGACACATGCTCCTCTTTTCAGTTGATGCTGTTTCCTTGGCAATAATATGGAAGTGATGCTTCCATTGTCCTTTTACCAGAATCCTCCCTCGCACAACTTTCCAATCTGTTCTACAGTCTTGGGATTTTCTAGTGGATTGATCCCACATATCTTTTTTAATATTAATCAAAGTAGACCTATACTTATATGTAAATCCTGTGTTTATTGATATTTACTCCATTATAATCTGAGCATCAGACTGTATCATTCTAAATTTGCCTCATTGTTTGTGGAAAAAAGAATGAAAAGGGAATAGTGGTGATAGAATCTAATTTTAGTCATGTTTAAAGACAACCCACTGAAATTAATAGGGTTGAAGTTAATCGTTACTAATTTAAGTTCCATTAAATCACTGGGAGTTAAATTAGTTAATATAAATTTATGTTCCATGGATTTTGATGTATTTATTTTAATCATGGCTAAAGCTGGGTTGACTTTGGTGGAGTCAACAGAGTTTTCATCGTTTATGAATCTGAGCTCTTAATACCATATGAGTTTCTTTTTGATACATCATTTTTATTCTTACTATTCACTAAAGAATCTTGCAAAGCTGCCAAAATAAGGCTCTGAGAACTGCTAAAAAGGCAAGAAAGTAAAATGTAATTTTCTGCACTTGTCTCCATCAATGTAGTCCAGACACATATCTTCATCTTCTTAAACCTCTTTTGAGGTTGCCTTATAAGTTTTTCTCTTATGTCAGGGTACTGATATTACATTTAAACTTATTTTTCCTGCAAGGTCTGATACAGATCCAGAACTGTCAGTGGTGTTTCAATCTGTCTTGTAAAATTAGATCTGCCTTCATTTTCCTCTGAAAGGGCCAGAGCTCAACAGAAGAGCACCTGGTGTTTGGCACCTAGATAATCTCAGATGGAATACTTGTGTAGCTCTTGTTTTAATGCCCAAACTGTTCTGAGTTCAATGAATGGACACTTCCGGGAAACATTTCCCCTTTTAAAGACTTATAAAAATGAGTGAATTTGCAATATATCTGTGTAATATCTGTGTAATAAGAGATAAATGTGGGTCAAACCAACCTCTCTGAGGTCCTTCAGTTTGAAGGTCACCTACGTTTGTGGATAAAAGCTACTGGTAAGTTATGTCTATTTGCTGCCATCCCCCATATACACACATACTATAAACCGATTTCTCCCTTCCCCACCAGTTCTCTGGAGAATCAGGAAAGGATTGAAGGGGAAATTCTCATCTTAGCCCAACTCTGGATAAATACAAAAAAGGAAATCAAAACTTACGGAAGCTCAGGCAAGCTAGAAGGCAAAACTGCTCAATTCCAGGAGTGAAGCAAAATCAACTTTATGAAAGGCACCAAAAGAAAATAAATTTCTGAACATGCAATGCACAGCTTAACTACAAATAACCTTAACACAATCCTAAGTATAGCTAAATTATTTTCTGTCTTGCCTGAGATCACCTCCTCACCCAGGATTCCAGATGACTCTTCACAGAAGACAGCAACTTTTCTCTCCAAAACCTGCCATAACCCCCTTCTTCTCCTCCACTGGCTGCCAAGGGTCAAGTGATTCCTTCTGGACACATCAGAAGGCTGATTTATTCTCAAAAGGGCTGGCTGTTCCCTACTAGAATTTGAAATTGAATTTGAAAAATTATAGATTTTTGCTCTTTACATTCTTATTTGTTGTGTCCCCCCCCCTTTCTTCCCCTTAGTATGTGGGTAAGTGCTCATATGTAGGCTTGTTTGAAAATGGGTTAATAAACATTTAAAAAAAAATTAAGGGGTGATTTCGTCCCTCCTTTATTGGGGACTCAAACTTCTAGTTAGGAGTAGTCAACAATCATTTTATTTTGCTGCTTGCATTACAAGCAGGAAAATCATACAGAGGTACAGTAGTTTTGCATTTTAAACAATACAGAGCTACTGCATTCAATGGGGTAAATCCCCTTGTGTCGTATTAAGGTTTTTTGTAGTGGTTGCAGCTATACACAACAGATGATGTAGAAATCTTGCCATTTTTTTTTCTGGTAGAGAAAAGATAAAAAAAGAAGAAGAAAAGGTCCACTTTCACCTTTTCACTTGTAAAACAAAATCTAACACAATTCTAGTAACTCATTTAGTGACCATTCAAAGTTACAAAGGCACTGAAAAAAAGTGACTTAGGACCATTTTTCACACTTACAACCATTGCAGCATCCCCGTGGTCACGTGATCAAAATTCAGATGCTTGGCAACTGACTCATATTTATGACGGTTGCAGTGTCCCGGGGTCTTGTGATCACCTTTTGTGACCTTCTGACAAGCAAAGTCAATGTGGATGCCAGATTCACTTAACAACCATGTTAATATCGTAACAGCTGCAGTGATTCACTTAAAAACTGTGGCAAAAAGCTTGTAAAATTGAGCAAAACTCACTTAACAACTGTCTTGCTTAGCAACAGAAATTTTGGGCTCAATTATCTTCCTGTGATCCAAGTTTGTTCCAAAGCAAACTGGCAACTCAGGACAAAATGGCCTAGGAAGATAGTTGCAACCAGTGATAAAGAGAGAGAGACATTCCTGGCACAGCACCCAGTGTCCAGTTGATGTTGGAGATGTCAGATTATAATGAAATGAAGGTGAAGTAGGTGACCCACAATGTACCCTTTGTACTGGCACCAATCTAAAATCACCTTTGATGTGTAGCAAGAAAAGACAAGAAGGGCAGGGAGAAGGTGACATTGTGCATTTCTTGTCTGAAATACATAGTTAGTGAACTATACTTATCCCGGGCAACCTGTGGATACAGATGATCCTTGGGCCTCTATCTGTTTCTGTCTGTGTCTCCATAGCTGTCCCCAATTCTTATATGGTAATAATAGATAGGAAGAGATGGAAGAATACAGAAATACCAATGGAGGAATAGACTTTAAAGATGATAAGAGTCACAGAAATGGCTAAAGTGACTTGTATGAGAGGGGAAGGTGGAATAATGACTACTTCTGGTGTCTATCCAGTTTGCTATAGTATTAAGGCATCAGGCCAGGACTGTGACCTTGGGCTAGGTCTTTCTCTCAGTCCTAGGAAGGAGGCAATGGCAAGCCTCTTCTGAAAAATCTTGTCAAGAAAACTGCAGAGACTTGTCTGGTCAGTACCCGTAATCGGACATGATGCAATGGGAGAAGAAAATAACTACTTTTATGAAAGTCTGGAGACATTTTATGGACTTTTTGCTGAAAATGGATAAAAATGAATGGGTTATTGCTGGATTTACTGATTAAAAAGGGCTGAATTTGCAGAGAAAGAGAATTAAGTTATGTAATTTTGAAGGGGAGAAATGGTATTTAGTATGTTTATAACTTCTGTAAAGACTGTCAGAAGTAGCTTCTTCAAGTATTTTGTCTTTTTCTTCATTTTCTATTGATTTCTTCTTCCTTCCTTCCTTCCTTCCTTCCTTCCTTCCTTCCTTCCTTCCTTCCCTCCCTCCCTCCCTCCCTCCCTCCCTTTATATTTTTTCATGTTTATATTTTAACTTCATAAAGATATATATATATGAACCACCATGAAATCTATCAGTTGTAGTTGCATTTGTTCTGACCCACTTGACAGAGATGCTGAAAGGATAGACTCAAACCAGATATTCAGGGAACTGAATTATCCACCCAATGAGATCATTAAACAAATCACCAGAGCCAGAACTAGGGTGTACTTATTAAAAGACGTACCACAAAACAGGACAAAAGAACTCTATTGGTTCTCAAGATTCTCAAACTGGTTTTCAGTTCTGTTGGTTCTCCCATTAATTAGCTCAACAATTAACCCATTATTAATAATCTACAACCCATTCTTGACAATGACACTGCATTTTCTCTGGCACTGGGTGGCAGGCCCATCACCTGTATAGTGATATATGTCATCATCTCCAGAAATGCCTCTTTCGATTCCATGTTGGAGAAACAGTTCAAATTTTGCTCAGAATAATTACCGGACACAAGTTTGAGTTCAAGGCTCAAAACAATGAGGATCAATGGACTTTGATGGCACTATGATAAACATTGAAGGCCATCTGCTAAGAGTTTAGTAGGCTTCCTTGTTCAGTTGCTTGGCCAATTTAAGAACAGATTGCTGGACTGGATGAACCGGGGTCCAATCTAGTAGGTACTACTTATGTTCTTAAGGATAAAGTAATACTGTATCAGAGCATTTCAATTCTCATGCAGTTCTCAGAGCAGCCATCTTGGAAAGAAACAAAACTGCCAGCACAACTGAGTAAAAATTTGCCGAACTCATACATCTAAATCTTCCAAAAAACACAATAGATTTTTAACTAGTGGATAAGGTACCATTAATCTGACTCATAGGTAACCTACTTTTACATAAACATCCTGCCTTTTATCTTCCCCTCCTCCCTTCTTGCTTCATCTGAATTTAAACCCTACATTTGTCTAGCCATTCCACTGCTTCTCATGAAGTGAGCTGTAGCTTACACAAACATATGCCTTTAATAAAATTTGTTAATCACAAAAAGTATTAACAGATTTCTTCTGACACTTGGTATCTCTGAAGATGCTATTTCCTCTACTTCTAAATCCTTCCAATTACACATCTGTACAATATCTTTGGAACTCTAGGAAATGTGTTTTCAGCATTTTGAATATGCCTTTTTCCCACCTGCTCCCAAAAGCCATTGATCAATAATAGAAAAGAATAAATGAAAAATCCAGCTGTGCTCCTACCACTGGAGGAAAAGGAACATTTAAAAAAAAATGATATATCCCTTAGTCACAACTAGTTGATCTTTTTAGGTGAGTTTTTGGTGGCAGGTTTGATGTGATATTCCGGTAATCATAGGTCATATTATCTTCTTGCTGTGATTATCTAAGCTTCTTGTAGGGGCAGAAGCTTCAGAATAAAACTCCCTGCATTGTCTTTTGCCAAAACTCACCTGAGAAATTGAACTTTGGATGGTATAATAGTAATTCCTGCACCAACTAAATACTTGGGTTTCCATGCCCACCAAATTTGATGGGTTCTGAAATATCCTAAGTACTTAAGAAAGACAAGTTCCCTTTCCATTAACTTATCCTGACCTTTATAGCTGATGCTAAAACTTAGAATTCCTGCTCTATGTCCATGAAATAAATTGTTGCTGATGCCCTTTTGACACATGATCACATCTTGAGCAAAAGATTTTACAGATCCGGGCAGGAGCAGATGGCTAATGCCTGCCTCAGTGACAGGGAAGTGAAACTGTATTACTGTGAAGATCTAAACAGCACAAATTGGGACATTTGGCATATTGTGATTTTTAGTAAATACTAGCATTTATCATTATGTTGTAAGGATGGGCTATGGTTGAATAACTATGATCAAATTGCATTTGTGGATGATATGTCTGTATGCTGGCGACCTTCTTTCACACTACAGCAAAGCAAATGTGGCTAGATATAAACCATCTTAGCCATTCTATTTGTTGGAATACTTTATCTAGAAATTTTTCCTGAATTAGGCAGTACAATATTTTGTAGGATAAGATAGAAAATTTGGAACCAATATGGATCTTTCATTTGAGGAATGAGAATGAGAAGTAAGATTCTGTTTGGACTCAGCGTACATGTCATATATGACTCTAGTTTAATTTAGATTACTGCATATGCAATCCATTTTGTCTAGGTCAAAAAATCAGGATCTTACTTCAAATCTAGGAAACAAGAAATGTCTTTCAATTGGCTATAATGAGAAAATCAACAAACAGTTATTACCTGTTTGCTTTTTAGAGAACTGCATGAAATTTGGAAGTGGAGTATAACTTTGGAAGTGGCTGAAACATGCAATTGTCAGATAAATACCATTTTTACAAAGACTGTGAAGAATCAGAGGAGGGATCCTATCAGCACACATATGCCACACCATTTACAATGGACAAAATTTATATATAGTTACACATTTGCTATGTTGAAACATTTATTAGAATTATTTATTTTATTTTAGTGATCTCTCTCTCTCTCTTCATGAAGAATATTACAATGCAACCACATTTGGTGTTATGGTGAAGGTGCTGGCACAGAAACTAGGATATTGTGAGTTCTAGGCCTCTCTTAGACATGAAAACTGCTGGGTGACTTAGAGTCAATCACACTCACAACCCAACCCACCTCACAGGGTTGTTGTTGTAAGCAGAATGATTAGGTATGTTTGCAGCCTTGGACTTGGTATCTCTTTTCTCTCTCTCTCTCTCTCTCTCTCTCTAGTGGGATGAAATACTGCTACCAATAGTAGTGGTAATAGTAATCCAGCGAGACACTATCTTTTTGTGATTGTGGGATTTGTATGCTCTGAGAAAAATGAGAGCTATGCTAGAGATTCAACCATACTGGACAGGTCTCATCAGAGAGCCAGATAAAGGGTTTCTTTTCTAGAAACCATATGGTGGGAAGTAACTTATAGAACTTTGTACTAGATTGTTCATCACTCAGGTCAATAAGGACTATACCAGGTGCTGGGGTTCCTGGACATCTGATGACAAGTGGGCTACAGGACTTAGGGTTATTAGCTGACCAACCAGGGTCAGCAATTGCAGATCTACTGGGGGGGAAAAGGTGCTTACATATCACAAATATGCAAAGACTGAAAATAAAGAAGTAATGATTTGCTATTACAAATCAATAAAGAATATCTCACCAGTTAGAGCAACATCCAGAATCAAAAATAACAGAACAGAGGCTAGCAGATCAATGTTGATTTATAATATGAAATAACATATTCATAAAAATAGAATTGGAAGAACTGCAAAGGGCAAAGAAATCAAAGCTTTGGCAGTTGGCTAAATAGTGTATGTAAATGCCCTCTCTTTCTTTGTTTTCCTGTATTTCCAATGATGCCTCCAAATCACCAAATCATTTTCAGACCTTTTAGAAGAGCCATACTGGAAGAGAAACCATTTAATCTCAGAATGTTTGCAAATCTCAGTGGATTTGAGATTCAATAGTCTATATTGTACACCACTTTATCAAAGAAGGCTGCATTCAAGTGAATTTTAATTACCTATATAACTGTAAGATAAAAATAAATCATGTACAAAATTGAACCTTTTTTAAAAAAATAATGAACTAAATTGCTCCATAGGAGTTCTGAGTGGAACATTTTTGCCCAGGCTCTATTGACTTCATCTAATAATAGAGTTGGCAAAACTTGGATGATTACAATGAGTGGCAGATTTATTAATTGAATCTGTGAGAAAGTTTAGGACCATGAGCTGACAAGGTCTTAAGTTTCTTGGCATTGTGAGAAACATTTATCATAATCTTGCCTTGCTGTCATGTTTAACGAGATTGCTCTTTAGAAGGAACCATAATATCATGATCTAAACGTCCTTGGCTGGTGGCTAGCTCTCGTACTTCAGTGCACTGTATGTGATGGATACAGTGGATACACCCAAGAGTCTAGAGTGGTTTCCTCTTTAGCCTTTTATGTTGACTATTTCATGGGAGACAATGGACATTTGAGTCCTGACTGGAGAATGGCTCTTCAATATTTCAGATAAGTAGTCTTCTGAGCTAAAACTACAGTGTTGCCTGAAGACAATGTGGGAAGTTGATGGAGGGAAACTGGGCATAAACCGTGGGAGGAGGAAAAAAAATTGCATCAGCAAGTACAGTAGAGCATTTTACTGAACTCCTGTATTTTCCTTGGTAAAATGTTTTCTCTTTCTTTCTCACGCATTTGCAATCTCGGATTTATTTCACAGATTCTCTAGGACCGATTACATTTTTAAATTTCTCAGTACCTTAAATCAGGATCACTTTGAGAAATTTACACTTCAGGCTATATGCAGAAACTCTGTTCATTGATTATAGAGTTAATCTTGTTTCCATGACCCCAGAAAGGAAACTACTATTTGCTGTTCCCCCAGACATTGCAGGTTGGTTACATGGGAATCCCTCCTGTGATATTTTTGCTGTGTGTTTGGTCATCATTGTATTATGTGTGTGTCTCTCTCTCTGTGTGTAAGATGGTTGTTGTTGTTTGCTTTTTCTTCTTTTGATTGATTGTGTGCTTATGCTGGATGCCACCCAGTGTCACACTGATTGGATAAATATTTAAATAAATAAAACTACGCATCTTTTTTTTAAAAAAAGAACCCTGCAAGCTTTCTCATCCAGAGCTAGGAGTGGAAGACATGGACTTCTAGTGAAAGACAATGGCGCTGCTGAAAAGCTGTTTTGCTCATGGAATTTGAGTAACAAAACTGGTTAAGCATATTAATGGAGGCAGACAAGAATCACTTTGTTGATAGCACAGATAATCCTCAGTTACCATCACTTGTTCAGCAACCATTCAAAGCGAGGATGACTGTCAGGTGCAATCAACCAGATCCACAAGTATTGAATTCAAACTAGCTACTTTATTGTTCTCTGCCTATAATACAGGGATATGATACTGGCAGCTTTTGGGAAAGACCAGGTAAGACTCAAAGGCATTGGTGGTGGTGGGGAAATCAGACCCAACTCTCTTATTGTTTACATAACAAGTCTAGGCTAATTCACTTCTTGAGTCTTTCTTCCAACTGGGATGGTTTCTTTCCAATATCGGCACTGAACAAGGGGGACTTACAAACAGTCCGTGAAGGTACATCTATTGCAGGATCCCCATAGTCATGTGATTGCAATTCAGGTGCTTGACAAGTTGTTTATAAATACATTGGTTGCAGTTTCTCATGGTCATGATTGTCATTTGCAACTTTCCTTGCCTGGCTTCTCACAAACAACATCAATGGGGAAACTAATAGGAGGTCCCAAGTCATTCCCACTCCCACCATTATTTTCTCCCAAGGAATCCCTGGGCAGCATGGGGATCTTGTACTTCATAGTGTCTGCCTGTATTCCATAATGCCTCGCCCACCAGCACTCAGTAGCCCTTGCCTGCCCACAGTTCATAGTGCCCCCCCCACATCAATCACCTGCTCATAGCTCT
>JALGBA010004181.1:0-80000 GCA_023970755.1 Azemiops feae
TCCCAAACAGCCCATCACCTCTCTTTTCCCAAAAGCTTTCATGGAGTGTAGACGCAGGGCTGCAGATACCCCCTAAGGTTTTTTTTTAAGAGGACTGTGCCCACCGCAACCTCACTAGCATCAGCTTAGATGTTGAAAGGTTCCTCAGGATCAGGGTACTTAAGAACTGGTTCTGCTGCAAATAAACTTTTCACCATGGCATTTGTAAGTGTTATAAATAAGAATTGGGATATACAGTTGGGAGGAAGCAAGGATCAGATGAGACATGTCCTTTCATGACATCATCCAAATTGCTTAGAGGCTTCTGCTGCACAATTATGAAGGCGAGGAGAGGCTCTGTGTCCAGTCAAAGGAATGTGCAGTACTGATGGAAAACTCACATTTTTTTACATGGCCTTAGCCAAAATAATGATATCCTCAATCATAAAGAAATCTCAGATTTTTAAACAGAGTCCTAAAGGATTACCTTTCCTACTGATGATAAAACATATATCTATTATGAACCTTTACGGGCCACTAACATTAACCAACCATTTTATTAAAAATCTACAAATATGTTAGGCAACGTATCAACTATTTTTTGCCCTAAAATTCTCATGATCAAATTCATCATAAAAGCTTTGAAGAGCAATATAGCCTCTGGAGAGGAATTTCTAGCAGCTGAACAATTCAAGAAATATCCCGACTGGTGGGACCCTCCATTGACAGATACATTTACACATATAAATAATATCTGCCACACCCATTTGGGTCAAAGATGGCAATTGTAATTCCTATATATTAAAATGGGATGAAAAAGGACCCCAGCAATTCCAGGCCCATTTCTCTAACAGATCTTGTGACTAAAATATATGCAAACATCCCCATGAAAAGAATTGATAGTAGGTGAATGAAAAGTGCATTCCTTGTAGAAGAACCAGCAGTCTTTAGGCAGATGTGACCCAGTATTGACAATTCTTTTGTCTTGAACCATCTAACTACAAAAATATCACTCAGAGGAAATAATGGTTTGCTGCCTTTATAGCATTTGACACAGTAAACAAAGAAATATTATGGAAGAAATTGACTGCCCTTCAAATGGAGCTCAGGATGTTGACCCTGCTCAAAACCCTTTCTACAAGCACTGATAGTCAGGACAATTAATCAGTGGAATGGCTTGCCTCATGAAGCTGTGGGTGCTCCATTAATGGAAATTTTCAAAAAGAGGCTGGACATTCTTTTTGTCTGGATTGGTATAGAATCTCTTGCTATGGGCAGAGTGTTGGACTGGAAAACCTCCATCCCCTTTTTGTTCATTTGTTTGAGAGTGTATTTGGGGCTCAATGGAGCCATGACAAATAGGATTGATATCTACCAAAAGGTAAGACAAAGGTGTTGCCAATATAACATTTGGGTTTCATGTGCTATTAAGAGGACGTGCCTCCTATTCTCATAATAATTATCTGATTATGGATAAGTCAAAGTTAACAGTGATGGTCTTTAGAAAATTATAGTATTACCATATAGGGCTAATTGATGAGGAGGCAAGAGAGCAAGTTCACACCTTTCCTTACCTGGGGGAACTTTTCTCTGTGACTGGATCTAGGCTCCCTCAACATAAAAGGAGCTCATTTAGAAGGCACAAGTGAATGCACTGTTAATTTTTTTAAAAAAATTATCATACATATGCGGCTTCCTTAGACTGAATTATTTAATACAAAATACCAACATTACCATTATGCACTTATATATTGAGCTGAACGTTGGGATTTAATTTATATCATTACTAGAACAAATCAGATCACATCATCTGAGAAGTATCTTGTGGGTGGATAAAAGGACTTCAGCTGCTGCCCTCAGAGCAGAATTGGGAATTTATACAATTTATAAAATTGGGGCATATAATTTAATAAAATTATTGGTAGGGAAACTGATAAGAGTTCCCAAACACTATTAGAACAAACAAATTTCATTTAAAACATTCCTGATTTTATATTAGGAACTATCGTCTCGCTGTCTTTTTTGCCATTTGAGAAAAACCTAAAAAAATGCTGCACAAAAAATCCAAGATCCTCGAAATAGAGAAAAGTAGGGCCATCTTCAGTAAGGTTGGCACACTGAAAGGCATCAGCTGCTGCAAATATATCTTCCAAGAATTGAGTTAAATCTTCCAAACTCCTTACAATGAATATACATGTATTTGTGGAGCTCCAGAAATAGAAGATGTAATACATCTATTATTTTGAATGTCAATTATTTAAGAAAGAGGGAGATCAATATCTTGGATTGCACTTTAGAGAAACAATCTATTGGGATCCTAATATTAAAAAAAATGTATTTCCTCTGTGCTCAGAATTCAAAAATTATATATAATGAAGACCTTTTCGGAAGGAAATTATGGTCTGATAGTAAATTCTGGGGTTATAAAGAAATACTATTTTCATTCTTTATCCTTATTCTATTGCACTTATTTTTCTAAATTCTATTTTTACATGCAATCTTGTTAATGTTCTGTGTTTTATATTCTGTATCTTCATAACTAATCAACAGGAAATGTTCTAATATGTGCATGAGAAAAAAGTTGGATTCATTAAAAGCTAAAAATTGGGACTTGGTAGGACCCGAAATATAACACAGAATTGCTTTTTTCAGATCAATCAGAGAATTGCTTCAGAGGCTCTGAGTGATAAAAGTCAATTCCCTTTTTTCCATCCAATGCTCCCCAAAGAAGGATTCCAGTACCTAGGAATTGTCCAAATTCTCCACCATTTCGGATGGACCCTGATTGGTCTCTTTGCTCCAGACACAGAGAAGGGAGAGAATTTCATGAGAACTTTTACTCCTATCCTTGTCAAGAATAGAATTTGTGTTGTTATATCACAACGATTCTCAACAACTGGACGTACAGCATTCCTCAGGGATGCCCTCTCTAAGTGGAGACAAGTCAACGTCTTTGTTCACTTCATGGAATTTGATTCTTTTTGGGACAGGATTCTTATCTTCCATTCAGCACTTCAAGATTTGCCAGGACCCATTGAAGGGAAAGTCTGGATCACGACAGTGGTTGGAGTATTTTTCTTGAAAAAGAATAGGCGTCTGAAGCACATCCATAGTATTTGGAGCTTTCCCCTTCAGTATAAAAAGAGTTGGAAAAATGATAATGCCTTTAAAACAGATTTCTTTATGGAACCTGAATTTGAAGCTGAGTATTTTCACTGCACTCTTTCAAAACACATCTTTTCTGTCAAAGGCCGGAGAAGATGCACCCAGAAAGCACCAGTGGAGACCCAAAAGAAAAGGAATAGGATTCGTGTTGGAAATGAAAGTGGTACTTATAGCATCATTAAGATTCTGGCCCACGCCTTAAGTGCTGCATCCCAACCCCAGAGGAGAAGGAAGAAGGGTGAAGAAAGGTTGGGGGCTCCAAGGCTCCAGCCATGGAAGGTATGTGGTCCAAACAAGGACCCATCAAACTAAATTCCTTTTCAGAGTCTTTTGTGCTCTTTGGGCTTGGTTGTTTAAGATCTTACGTTTCTGTACAACATCTCCTATTTATCAGAAGAGTGCTGCATCCTCCCTTCAGCAACCAAGACCTTTTATGTATTCGAAAAAAAGTTCCCAGACTTTTTCTGATTTTAAGCTCTGGTAAACTAGGACAAGAAACAATGGTTGGAAACTGATCAAAGAGAGAAGCAACCTGGAATTAAGGAGGACAATTAACCAGTGGAACAGCTTGCCTTCAGAAATCGTGGGTGCTCCATTACTGGAGATTTTAAAGAAGAGACTAGACAGTCACTTGTCTGAGATGGTATAGGTTCTCCTGCTTGAGCAGTGGGCTGGACTAGAAGACCTCCAAGGTTCCTTCTGGTTCTATTCTATTCTATTCTATTCTATTCTATTCTATTCTATTCTATTCTATTCTATTCTATTCTATTCTATTCTATTCTATTCTATTCTATTCTATTCCAACATGGCTCTTCTGCTTGATGTTTTTCCTCACGGCTTAAAGCAGCTCCTTTCATCAATTCCTCCCCTTCTTTGTCCTTGACTAAAGCTGATGAAAATTTTGTGCAGTGTCTTCTCCAAGTGTGGTGACTGCAAGAGGACCTGGTATCATTCCACTGGATCATTAATGAAATTAATAATACGGTTATTATCATATTAAAATATTACTATTTTATTATAATCAGTAACCATTCTACACTTAGAATGTGAGAAAAACTACAAATGGAATATTAATACAGATTATAGCTGCCATTCATTACATTCATAAATCAAGTATCAAGTCCTGGATGCTAACAATTAGTTAGTTTCCTATTGAATTTTACTCATGCACCTCTCTCTAACACAAAATCGTATTTCTATTTTCTGGAAGCTGCAAGGCCCTGCCTCAGCTGAATCGCTCAAGAAAGCAGAACTCTTGAAACTGGCATTATTTCAAAAGGAACTTTTATTGAGAGTCACTGACAGCACTTAATTATCACTTAATTATCTCATAGCATCCAGCACTCAATTGACTAGATCCCCATTCATCACATCATGAAGGATTTTGTTAATTCTTTGCTAAAAACAAGTTATACCACCAGCATTCACACAATCTGTATAATGATAGGTGTGAATGAGTTCAGAGGATCAGAGAAAGAGATGCAGGGAAGGATCAGATAAGATGCTTTGGGGGGGGGGCAACCCACAGTTGCGTAACAGGCAGAGAAAGAAACACAGAAAAAGTCCTCCCTAAATGTTTTGACTGTCAAAAGAGATGGTGAAAGATTTGTAGTTTCACACTGCAAGATTTTCTTAATATTGCTTTACAATAAAGTAGAATTACTTCATCTGGTCATTTTTCCTATCTCCTCTACCTGAATGAAGATTAGCCTTGCAACTTTCTTCTTAACAAATCTTTGCTTTCTGGTAATCACCCTATTGTTTGCAAGGAGCTTATGAATACTCTAGTTATTTGTGTATTTTGTTTACTTGATTGGTGATCTTTGCTAGATGATTGACCATTTTTGTCAATTACATTTTGTCAATATACATTTTATCAGTATACTACATGATTTAGAAATATTGCTGAATCTTTGTACTTCAATTTTGAAGATAACGGTAAAACTTGTTCTCCCAACTCACAATATTTGTAAGTTAAACAACCATAGAAGAAAGATTCAAATGTAAAAAGTGATAAGAGATAAGAAACCAAGATTTCTGCATTTAAATTCCTGGATGTTTCCATTCTAGTTTCATCCATTTCTAAAGAAGAGGGAATTGTACAATCTTTCCCAGTTGAAAGTGTACTTGGATCAGAATGGAGACGTAGCAGCAGATCTGGAAATTATTAGTATGGTGATTCTCCCCAAGGAGGATCACATCGAAAAGGTATTGGGGAGTTTTGAAAGACAGAGACTTACAATCAACCAAGATGCTTTGTCACAGTTAAAGTTGCTCAACAAGGTGGGGAAAATATTGATGTGTTTTCTCTTTTTACCAAAGCTGTTTCAAGGGGATTAAAACCAGTCAAAAAAGTGGGTAACCTTCACTGAGAATTGAATGTGTGGAGTAAACCCTCTATAATTTTCTTAGGGAGATAAGCATGCTTCATTTCTATTGACCAATATTTCCCTTCTGATGCTGTCATGCTGAATCCTGTTGTACACTAATCCAAAATGAGATATGGGGTGTTTATTATTTAGGACACAAATCATTGCCATTTAGTGTTCCTTCGGCAGTTTAGTATCACCATAAAACTGGTGAGACGGCCTCATATGCTGGAGATTTTGGTGTTAATAGCTTCAGGTTCACTAGTTTTTTGTCTTCAAATATCAAAAGTGAAGGCAATTCTGTTGTCCAGTCCCTGAGACTGAATCCAATGAAATGGAATCAAAACTGGATGGAGGTCCTCTTGGTCCAATTGTTAAATAAGCTTCATCTTGCCTTGATTGGAGTCAGGGGTCTCCCAAAATTGTAGGCTCAGAGTCTGGGATATTTTTAATCAGCTGAGAACATGCTTCTAGCTGCCACTCTCTAATCCCACTGGGATAGTGGAATTTAGGAAGGAGGTCCAAGGCTTTCAGTTCACATGAAATAATAATGACTGGTCTGATGTGACCTCATTTGTGGATTGATTGATGAAATTTATTTGCTGCCCATCTCACTATGATAATGGCTTGAAAACTGAAGTACTGAAGCATCACTTTGGTGCAAAAAAAATCTTGATATCAGAAATAATAAGGGACAATTTTGAGGGAAATGTTACTTAGATTTTGGCATTGGCTTGTAAGAGTGCACTTCATCTGAAAATCCATTGAATGCGACTGTTTATCTTGATTGTTAGCTGCCTTAGGACACACTGAGAGGCTACAAATCAAACTAATAATAAATATGTGTATTTCCCTGTCAGATTGTGTCACCTAATTGTATTCTTTCAACAAAAAGAACCTCGTGTTGGATCCCTTGTGTTGAGTATCCATTTCCCACACAGGGCTCACACTTATGACCCATGTGTTGCACCAAAAGATGCCTGACTCACCCTTTTTGAGGGACACGTTCTCATGACCTCACCTCACTATAGTTTTAGAAAGTAGTCAGCCAGTTTTAGTTTTAGTTCACCAGCATGGCAGCCATATAAATTGGACACACACACACACACACACACACACACACAGAGGAAGGAGGAGATTGACAAGGATGGGAGGGAGAAAGGTTGTAGAACTCGAGTGCATAAAAGAGGAGGCAGGACAATTAAATCAATTACGGTCAGCCAGGATGGATGGCCCTATCACATGGTCAATGAGTAAGCAATTAGGCTAGCAAGGTCTATAAAAGTAATCTGCACCCCCGAAACTTCACTCTGCAACACTGGCAGTGGACCAGTGAAAGCTAAGTTGTTTTAAATAATTGTTTTTATTGTTTTAAACTTTTTTAACAATAAACAGCTGGTTTATATTTCTCCCGGAGATCGAGGACTGTGTTATTGAACAGATATTCGTATTTTTGCAGTCATTAAAGATTCGTATTTTTGCAGTCATTAAAGATTTTCATGGGTACAGGTATGTAGGTCTTGCCGTATTCGGGTCTTTTCCCGTGTAAGATTGAGAGTATCTGGGGTATCTGACTAATTTGCTTACATCAATTCCATCTTCCAATCAAGATGTAACAACACAGCCAACCAACCCGCTTACATCAATTCCATCTTCCAATCAAGATGTAACAACACAGCCAACCAACCCGCTTACATCACAGCAACAAAGCCAACACGCCACACAAACCCTCCAATATTTATAGAAGGACGGCAGCTCCGATCACGCTTTGCTCGCACAAGCACGAAGCCAAAGACACCAGCCTGAAGATGGCGAGTGGGACCTCATCGAAACGTCGCCAAGATACTATCAATCTTACACGGGAAAAGACCCGAATATGCCAAGACCTGCATACCTGTACCCGTGAAAATCTATGAAAACACACACACACATATATATACATACATATCACACATAAATAAAGATCACCTTTAAGGTTGACAGCCCTTCTCTGTAAGGAAATTTACCTTTTTATCTTAACTGGGAGATAATTTTGGACTGCTTGTCAAAAGTTTCTTTCCTTGTCACAGTTTAATATATATATTTTACAATAAAGTTCACTCTAAAATTTAGTATTATTGGATATGTTAATTCCACTATGAGGAGGAACCCACCTGTTGCCACTTAATGGTTAAATCTTTTCTCAATTTCATCCCTCCATGCTTTGTTAAGTAGAAAGGTACTTTATTGTAATCAGAAGAAAAATGGAGGAACTGAATGAGGCATCTGCCTGCAATTGTACCTCCTACAACCATTTGGAAGTGGTCAGAGATTTCATATTTTCCTACGCAAAGCCCAGAGACAACTTGGCTGATGTTCATGTCTACCTCCATCTTACATGGATGGTGAGTCCTGACACATTTTCTTTGGCATTTCTTCTTTTTCTGTTTAGTCTCTGCCTCAGTCTAAATGTGTGGGAAAATGCTATCCTGGATTTGTCAAGCAGGCTCGAGAAGGAGAGCCAGTTTGCTGCTATGACTGCATTCCTTGTCCAGAGGGGACCATCTCCACTCAGGAAGGTACGTGACACCATAGGGAAACTTTGATCAATATGCATGTTAAAGACACATGTAAGTTTGATTGTTTAGTTCTCAATTTTAATGGTGTCCAATTTCTTCCCTAAATAGGATTTATAAGAAAAATATTTTGAAGGGTGAGGTAGAAAGAAGGATGTTGTGGATTGCATGGGGAATCTGTCCCATAAAATCATCAAGTAGATATTTCCTTTCCAGCTTTTCTTATCTTTCCAATTTTCTTTCTTGTTAAATACTGTAGTGAGATATAACACCCCCTCAAAAAAAGGGGAATATAGTCATGGTTCTAAAAGGAAAAAAAATCTAAAATGCAGTGTTGGGATTAAAATGAACAGAAAGAAGGGGGAAACAGAGAACTAATAAAAGACCAATCTAGTAAATATCCTTTGATTCCAATGTTGAATTCATTCTCTTTAAATTTTTGCTAAATCGAGAGAATATGGAAACATATTGCTTTATTCTGGAACCTGAACTAAGATGCCTTGTAGTTCTGGTCCAGATAGCATAAACTCAACGAAAATGGTTTTAAACAAATATTTATTATCCAGGAATTCTACGCAGAGACTAACTATGCTGCAGATGCGTCCGGTCTTTGCATATCTGTCCATTTTTTGTAGGTAAAAAGCGATAATTCTCCATATCAACTGAGCGTAGTTACAGATGCCATCCATGCATGCACAAAGGCTTTTACAACCCTGACACATGACAGGATGTCCTACAATAACTTTTCACTCCTCCCACTGTCTAGATAAGCTATAGGATTAACTAACCCTGAACTATATTACCCAGAAGCCATCTCTTAAGGAAACAGCATTTAACCTTTTAAATGCTAAATGTTTTTTCAAATTTATTTATCAAGTTTATATGGCTATTTCACATAAAGTGACTCTTGGTGGAATACAATTAAACCAATAATAAAAATTAAAACAATGAGGTATAAATGCTAAGAAAGCAAGAGAGGAGTACATCAAGATGCTACAGGATAGTCAATGATTGTTTTTGTGAAGGGGGCTGTACAACCTGTCCTGAAATGTCAGTGTTGCAACCCTTCTCAAGTGGTTCTCCATGGATCCAACCATGTTAGACAATTTTTATCCTCTGTCCAGTATTTTTGGAGCAGTGTCTTGAGAGCATGGTTGGTGGGTCAATCATCAGTAACTGTGTTTAAACATTTGGGATAAATATATGTCCATCATCTGAATTTATTTTGAAAAAAAAATGAAATAAAATATTACATAAATAAGAAAAAAACCCTCAAAGGGCAGACTCTATGGACCACTAGGTCTTTTTCTGCCATCAGTTTTCTGTTTCTATCTTTTTATCCCATACTCATAGGGTTGCTCTTGAAAACCACCTGGCATTTACAAATAGTCCAGAATGCAGAGGCATGCACAGTATTGAGTTTCCGTGTGTTCTTCCATAGGACACCCCTGCTGTGCAGGCTCCACAGAATCCCATTTTCTTTCCAGGTGCAATTACATTCACCTTTCAAACCCTCCATTAGACAGAACTAGGGTATCTGCAAGGCTTCCTCTGCTTGAGGATATCTGCTTGTCCCACCAGAGCAGATATAATTGGCATGGAAGCAATCTGTTCCCTTAAAGGATTCCCAGTTTTTGGATCATCAGAAGCCTGCCTTTTCTGTTGCAGTTCCTGCCCTATTGGACTTACTCCCCCTTGAAATGCAATAGGCCCCCATCCTCTTAAACCTCTGGAGACTTGCTACTTCTCCTAACCATTTGGAATAGGGTAAGGTCAGTGCAGCATCAGAATCTGGTGGATTACCTCAGAAAAAGGAGTTTGCAGGAACAGATAGTTCTTTTAATTTTATGCTGCTGTTGTTCTTTTTATAGCTGTATGCATTGGGGATTTTGTTGTTGTTGTAGTGTAAGTATATTCCATTTACTGAGATTTTTCTGTCTGTCTGTATCACATCTTATCCAAAGTTTTTCTTGAAATTTGAAAGACTATAAAAGAAATATTACTTTCTTTTCTCAGATACCACAAAATGCACCAAGTGCCCAGATGATCAATATCCAACTGAGAACCGAATCCAGTGTATACCCAAAAGAATAACCTTCCTGTCCTATAAAGAACATCTCAGCATCATCCTCATCTCCTTTGCTCTACTCTTGTTCCTAATCACAGGCTTTGTTTTATTCATATTCATTAAATACCTTGAAACTCCTATTGTCAAAGCCAACAACCAGGACCTCTCCTACATCCTCCTGGTCTCCCTTCTGCTTTGCTTCTTATCCTCCTTGTTCTTCATTGGCCGACCAAGGAAAGCCACCTGCCTTCTCCGACAAACTGTGTTCAGCATTGTCTTCTCAGTAGCCGTGTCATCTGTGTTGGCCAAAACAGTAGTGCTGGCATTCCTAGCTTCAAAACCAGGCAATAAAGTGAAAAGATGGTTGGGGAAGAGCTTGGCCAACTCCATCATCCTTTCTTGTTCTGCTTTCCAAATTCTCATCTGTGCCATGTGGTTGGGAATTTCTCCCCCATTTCCTGACTCTGATCTGCACTCCCAGCCTGAAGAGATTATCCTTCGATGCAACGAAGGCTCTGTCACCATGTTTTATGTTGTCCTTGGCTACATGGGCTTCCTTGCTGCAATTTGCTTCACTGTGGCTTTCCTGGCCAGGAATTTGCCTGGAGCTTTCAACGAAGCCAAGCTGATCACCTTCAGCATGCTGGTCTTCTGCAGTGTCTGGGTTTCCTTCCTCCCCACCTACCTGAGCACTAAAGGAAAATACATGGTGGCCGTGCAGGTCTTCTCCATCTTGGCCTCTGGTGCTGGACTGTTGAGTTGCATCTTCTTCCCCAAGTGCTACATTATCATCCTGAGACCAGATCTAAACACTAAGGAACATCTAATGGCAAAATCAGGGGAATGATTGTGAAATTGTTTCTTAGGCTAATTAGGCTAATTAGGTTAACTTCTAATTATCCATTATTACTGGTTATATATTCTTCCTTTGGATTTGCTTGACAACTTATGTTCTTTAAAACTGAAGGAAATAAATATGTGACGTTTGTTAGTTAAATAAAAATTCAAGATAATCATAAAATACATTAATAATAAATAAATAGATAAATAAGTAAACAAACAAACAAACGAATGAATAAATGTTATGTTTTTTAAACTATTGGTTTTCCTCCTTTTCCTCAGCAAACATGTCAACCAATATTTGACTTAAGCAACTTTCCAAGACAAGAGATATATGAGTCATTTCCTGGGTTTTATAGTGGTGTAAGCTTATCTTCAAAGATAATTAGTGAGTTCTGAATCTCATCTCTTTCATGGTTCTTTATGAATTGGTATTTCCATTCCCCCAAGTTATGGGTGCTACTGGGGAGAAGAGAGTAGGTGAAGATGACTTGGTATTGCAACTCTCTCACCGGTTTTGGTGTTCCTTCTCTTTCATCCTGGTCTGGTTTGGGGAGTCAGTAACTCAATCGATCTAAGGCAGGTACAAGAAGGCCATGGGTCAACTCCCAGATTGAAATAAAAGTCAACTTTACTAAAGGTGTCAAAAGAAAATACTGTAAGAATAGAATAGAATAGAATAGAATAGAATAGAATAGAATAGAATAGAATAGAATAGAATAGAATAGAATAGAATAGAATAGAATAGAATAGAATAGAATAGAATAGAATAGAATAGAATAGAATAGAATACGGTAGGGTAGAACAGAACAGAACAGAACAGAACAGAACAGAACAGAACAGAACAGAACAGAACAGAACAGAACAGAATAGAATAGAATAGAATAGAATTGGAAAGGACCTTGGAAGTCTTCTACTCCAGCCCCCTGCTTGAGCAGGAGAACCTATACCATTTCAGACAACCAACTGTCTAATCTCCTCTTAAAAACCTCCAGTGATGGAGTGTCCACAACTTCTGGGGGTAAGTTGTTCCGCTGGTTAATTGTCCTCACTGTCAGGAAGTTTCTCCTTAGTTCCAGGTTGCTTCTCTCTTTGGTCAGTTTCCAACCGTTGTTTCTTGCCTGCCCCTGGTGCTTTGAAGAATAATTTGACCTTATCCCCTCTTCCTTGTGGTAGCCCCTCAAATACTGAAATGCTGCTATCATGTCACCCTTATTTCTTCTTTTCTTTAGACTGGCCAGACCCAAGAAAGGAAGACTGGTTGAGAATCATGCAGGGGAGGGGCCCCAAAAGAAGTGCACACTCCCCTGCAGAGCTGGCATGAAATATTCCCCCATGAAGCTGCAGCCTCCACCCCCATCCCAGACTGAAAAGATCCCCCCTGCCACTTTCTCCGCATCTCGCTCTGCTCTGAACTATCTCCTCCATCGGGCGAAGTCAAGGGAGACTCTGCCCGGAGACTGATGACGCTGCAGAAGAGAGGATTCTCATTGGTCCTTCCGCTTTTCTGAGCCTTCCCAATTACGAAGTCCCAGAAAAATGCCCCCTCCACCCCATCCAGACTACCGATTCCGGCTCTGGGGCTGGGAGACTCCACGTGTTTTTCCCATCTCTTTGGGTGCGCTTATGGGGCAGCATCCATGGGCTCTGTTGGGCTCCCCCTGATGCTGATGCTGGTGGGGCTGCTGGCCCAGATCCCCAGAAGCCAAGGAGGGAAGGAGACCCCCGGTAAGGAGGGGGCCGGGAGGGGGAGGAGAGGGGCTGTGGGGAGGATATGGTTGGGAAGCACCCCTCATACTCGTGGGGTGAGGGGGGGATGAAAGCTGCTGGATCTCCAGACGTGACTTTGGGAAACGGGTTGAGGATAAGAGTGGTGGAAGTCTGCAACAGCCTCTATCTCTGCATGGTCTCTTTCCCCCTTTATCCCCACATCACCCCCCAGGAGGATGCAGAGGGACCCCCTCTTTCCCAATTGTAGCCGAGGTGGGGAGTTGCAGCCGGGCCCATCTCTCGCTCCCCTCCCCCCAATATATGGGTCGGAGTCGCCTGCATCGAAAGAGGAAGGAGGCGGAAAGCAAAAGTGAAAGAGGGAAACTTTCCGACCTGAATCCACACAAAGAAAAAGATGCATTTTAGCAGAAGTATTTTTGCTTCTTCGGAAACTTCACTTTTTTTTCTGAATCTCAAATTTGAGTCTTTGAAGATCCCACAAGAGTTGAGCTTCGCTCCCTTCTGGGGGGACTCTAAATTTGGGGAGGAGACCAAGAAACCCCCACCCTCCATAATCTCCCATTCCTTAATCGGGACCTTGAGGCAAGGGGGGAACTGAGGGAGGAGGACTTGGGGGTGGTGGTCTGAATTGCTCCTCCGAAACTGGCTCCACAAAACTCTCCCCATCATGAAGGGGGCTGGAGACCCTCCGTTTGAGATGCTCTGGGGGGCTGCAGGGGGTCTTTTGGGGAGGGGGATAGGAAACAGGTGCAATCCCCCAAAATCATCCAAAGGCAGGTAATTGGGCTGAAGATTAGGGGGGGAAGAAAAGCTGGGGGGACCCAGGGAAGATGGCGGGTTGAAGGGCTGGGAACCCCCAGGAGTCAGTCCAGATGTCCTCATTGTGCCCCCTCCCCATATTCCCTCCCAAAGGAAGAGAGAGTGGGGGGTATGGATATTATTTTCCCTCCACCCCAGAAAGTTTTGGCCAATCTCTTCAGCCCCCTCCCCCATAATTCCTCCCCCTTTAGATCCAACGTTCCCTGCAGAGAATAGATCTGCTTGACCAGTTGAGCTTCTGCTTGCCTTTTTCCACCCCGGGAGGATGGAGGAGGTCCAGCGGGAAGTTCTTCCCCTCCCCCTCTTTCTTTCCTTCCTCCTCCAGACCCCCCAGCAAGTCTGCCTCCCCCCATGGGACTGAGAAAGGTCCCCCTCCCTTCTCCTCCAGGGGGTGTTTTCCACCAGTCTCTTGTGGAAATTCCCCCACCTCTTCCCCGTCCCAAGTGGGTTCCTCCTGAAAGAATAAAGTATTATTCAGAAATTTCTTATGAGTCTAAAGGTTGAAGCAGAAGTCAACTGAAGATCAGAAATAATAATATATATCTTATCTAAGTATTGACAGGTACAAATGTGAAAAGCAGAATTTGCTAGCTAACTGAAATTGCAAGCAGAGGAAATATCGAAATAACTATAGGAGCCGAGCTGTGCTAACAGAAAATTAGATGGTGAAAGATAGGATATGGACAAAGTGGCTTCCTGGAACATGGGAAGAACAGTGGTTTTAGGTGGTCCAGATAGTTTATCGGATGATTAGGGAAGGGGCGTTGAGTGCGATAGGGGAGAGGGGAATCTGCATCGGAGGTAGGATATAAAAATATGTCAAACCACTCTTTAAGGTGTGGCTGAACTCCTGTGTGTGTTTCAGTCCACCAAGCCTTTGCAAACGCTTTATTTTCAATAAAACTTTGTTGCTGGAATTCCAAGTGAGTTTGTTTGTTTTGGGATCTTGAGCCACGTTCCAAACAACTTGGGGGCTCCTCCGGGATATCCAAACAGTCCCTGGATCACCGGGAGTGGCCACCCCTAAGGGGACAGGTGCCACATCAATTTTGACGGTCTCCTGAAAGGTGACCACCCCCGGCCCAGTACCTGTGAAGAACCGGACACTAAATAGTGGATTCCATGAACAAAGTAGGTCAGGTCATTTTTTTTTAACATCCCGAGGGTCTGAAGGACTGGCAAGACGAGGAGGTGGGTCAAGTACCAATTGCTGGGAAACTCTGTGCACAGACCCAGGTAAGAAAATCAGGGCATTTTCACAGTTACCTGAGCGGCTGGGTGGGTAGGCTGGTGTGAATCTGAGACTTGTGAAAGGGTGAATGAGACACCCCGAGGGCCATAAGGGCTGGCAAGGTGATGTGAGAGCAGACTCCTGAGTACGAGCTTCCATACCTCTACGAGGATATTGGCCGGAAAAGGAGGAAGTGGCTTGGTGAAGCGAAAAGTGATCTCATTAGGTTTGTAAGGATAAGAGAACCAGACAGTAACCACTGATGGGTAATAGACCTTCGAAGAAGCCACAAAAGGATCAAAGAGGGGATTCCCAAGGTCAGGGAAAGGGAGATAAAGATGTGGAAAAGGGAGATAATGTATTCATCCCTCCTCACAGTGCCCTGGGAAAGATCCTGGCTGGATGGAATCATCCCCCTTATAGTAGAATGATAAAAGATTTAGATAAAGACCTGATGATTCAATATTGTTATTTTATTTGGGGACAAAAACACATAGATGAGGGAACACAGTGGCCACAGTTAGGTAGTTTTAATTACTTCATTTGAGGGCAAGGTTGGCAGAATAAATTATATACTTGAAGTAAAAGTAAGAGTAAAATGATAAAGTATTGCTGTTTTAAATGCTAGCAGTATCGGATGGATTCATCTGGAAAATACGCCTGGGATAAGAGTAAAGGTACCATGACTCAATATTGTTATTTTGAGAGGCCAAGAAATCCTATTAAAAGCACTAGTGCATTTTGCTCAAAATATGGAAGTTTTAAAAATTGGCTATGTCAAGCACTAAACATATAGGTCAGTGATGGCAAACCTTTTAGAGACCGAGTGCCCAACCCCCCCTGCCCCCACTCTGCCCACCCACCCCCGCCCTACTCCGCCCTCACCCCACCCACTCTCAGGGCCATCGAAGGTCCATCGCAGATCACCCAGGCAGCCCTGCAGCGCCATGGTGGCCATGCCCTCCGCCCGTGCCCGGCAGCATCATTTGCTGCCCAGCTGCCATGTGCTTGGCTGTGCTGCTCAGTGTGGGCCACACCCAGGAGTGTCTCTCCTCCAGGGGGGATGCTGGTGAGGAGGGGGCTGCGGGGGAGGTGGGGCTGGGGAGACAGTGTGTGTGGCCACAGAAAGGGCTCCGAGTGCTGCCTCTGGCACTCGTGCCATAGGTTCGCCACCACTGCCCTAGATAGTTCACAATGACAAGTATTGAACATAGTCCTGTAAATATTTTGGTGGCCTTCTTGACCGTTCCGAGCGCCTCAGCACCACTGGAGGCCCCCGGTCTACTAGCTCGCCTGCCAGGCTGGGTAGACCGGGGCTTTGGGACCCGCTTGTTATGGGTAGACCTGAGTCTCTGTGGCTGGTCTGTCCGGGTAGACCCGAGCCAGTGTCCATTGGTGGAACAGCTTCCACTGGGCTGGAAATCAGACCCGTCTGCCGGAATCGCTCAGTGGGTGCAGTCTCTGTGTGAATCTCAAATTTGAGTCTTTGAATGTCCCGCAAGAGTTGAGCTTCGCTCCCTTCTGGGGGGACTCTAAATTTGGGGAGGAGACCAAGAAACCCCCACCCTCCATAATCTCCCATTGCTCAATTGGGACCTTGAGGCGAGGGGGGAACTGAGGGAGGAGGACGTGGGGGGGGAGGGTCTGAATTTCTCCTCCGAAACTGGCTCCACAAAACTCTCCCCATCATGAAGGGGGCTGGAGACCCTCTTTGAGATGCTCTGGGGGGCTGCAGGGGGCCTTTTGGGGAGGGGGATAGGAAACAGGTGAGATCCCCCAAAATCATCCAAAGGTGGTAATATGGGCTGAAGATTAGGGGGGGAAAGAAAAGTTGGGGGGATCCAGGGAAGGTGGGGGTTTGAAGGGATGGGAACCCTCAGGAATGTCAGTCCAGATGTCCTCATTGTGCCCCCTCCCCATATTCCCTCCCAAAGGAAGAGAGAGTTGGGGGGATATGGATATTACTTTCCCTCCACCCCAGAAAGCTTCGGGAGGTCTCTTCAGCCCCTCCCCCTATACTTCCTCCCACTTTAGATCCAACGTTCCCTGCAGAGAATAGATCTGCTCAACCAGTTGAGTTTCTGCCTGCCTTTTCCACTTGGGGAGGATGAAGGAGGTCCAGCAGGAAGTTCCTCCCCTCCCCCTCTTTCTTTCCTGCCACCCCCCAGACCCCCCAGCAAGTCTGCCTCCCCTCATGGGACTGAGAAACCCCCCCCTTCCTCCTCCAGGGGGCATCTTCCACCAGTCTCTCATGGAAGTTCCCCCACCCCTTCCCCATTTTGAGTGGGTTCCTCCTTTGCTAGTGGCTGGGACTGATGAAAGAAAAGTCTTCATTAGGGTCCAGTCCAAGCAGAGAATAAACAACATGGCAACTGCTTTAGAAAGAAGGTTGCAGGTTATTGAAGAGGAGAGCCAGACAGAAAGATGGCTCTGGGAGAAAAAAGAGAGAGCACATGTAGGGAGTGGGTTTTTATACCCTCTGGGGCTCTTAAGTTTGTTTCCTGTTCCTGTTTGAGGCTTTGTATTTCTTGTGTCATGTACTTTGACCAGAGTCTGAGTGTGCTCCTTTGGCATCTGTGGGTTAATCCTATTATGTCCTGTCTTAGAGTTTGGGTGGGGTATGTAGATTTTAGGTGTCTTTGTCTTCCTAAGCTTCTAGCTGGAGGGCTCCAACCTTCCTGAATGGATTATTACATCTGCATTTCTACAGAACTGGTTTCTGCTTGGGGGAGGGAGATTTGGGGCTATTAAGAAAAAACTGGGCATGCTTTTCTGCCTCTTTAAGATCCTTTGAGGAAATATAATATTCTGCCCTTTTAATATTTCCTTCTCTGGAGGGGAGGGCTGGCTTCCCACACCTGATGACCCTTCTCCTCCTCCTCCCTGCAGCCCATTTCTTCTTCCAGACGAAGTTCGAGTGCCTCTTCTCCAATGGGATGCAGCAGGTGCAGTTCTTGTACCATGTCTTCTACAACCCGCAGGAGTTTGCCCGCTTCAACAGCAACCGCAGGGAGTTTGTGGCTGTCACAGAGTTGGGGAAAGTGGATGCCGAGGCTTGGAACAGTGATAAGGTCGGCATGCAGTACAAGAGGAGCCGAGTGGATGGCTTCTGCCGACTCAACTACCAGGTGTACAACTATGAGGCGGCCAGGACAGAGAGTGCGATTGGCCGGAGAAGTGAGTGCAAAAGGGAGGGGCTTCCCTAGGAGGGAGACGCCAGGACCCCCCTTTTATTTCATTCATTAGGATCCTCCTTATTTATTCTAGACTCTCAGATTTATAAAATCTTCATCTTCCCGTAATTCCCATAATCTTCCATTTCTTCCCAGGATCTGAACTCTCTTCCTGTCTGGAATCTGGGATCGCTTTGATCCCCCCCCCTGAAAATCCACCCACATATGAGTTTGGGGGTTGGGATGAGTATCCAGCCAGTTCTCTCTCCCTCCCTCCCTCTCCTGCTGAATATATACATATATTTCTTTATATCCCTGATTTCTCCTATTCAGGAACCTCTCATCTCTCTCTCACAGGCTCCCCCCTCCCTGTGTCCAGCCACAAACCCATTTCTCTCTTTCTGTTGCCCAGAAATGGTGTTTTGGGCATTTCAGGATAAAAAATGAATTTTTTTTATCCCAAATTAAAAAAAAAAGAATTAGTGGAGGCTCTTCTGCCTGTTGTCCCCTTTATATGGATATTTTGCTTCTTTTTTTCTTTATTCAGAGTCATATGCAGGACAGCAGCTTTTAAATCCAACAAACAAATGAATAAAGGAAGCAGACTAGAATTTATAATCATGATTCAATGATGAAACCAAGATGTAAAAACCCCCATCATGCAGAATCCTGGTCTGGTGTTTCCTCTGCCTTGAGAAGAAACTGATTCAAAGGCTGAGAAATTTCATTCAGCCAATTTTGGGGGTCTGGGAGAAAAGCCCCCCTTGAAACCCCATTTTTGACAACAGACTCAGCTTCACCTGCAGCCAAATCGCTTCCGTCTCCACACCTAGGAAGGTCCCTGATTTGGGGGAGGGAGTCCAAAAACACCAACAAACATTAAAACTGAAACACATCTGCCATTCATTCAGCCCTGGAGCCATGGATTGCTTAATTCTCAGTTCCAGACTCCTTGCAAATTGCTTACATTTATTTCCGTAATTTTATTTGTTTGTGTAAAAAATATCTTATTTATTTCTATCAACTGATGAGGTTTCAGAAGAAGCATTGTGCAAAATGAGGGTTTCATCTGTAATTGTTGCCATTCATCCTTTATAAGGAAATTATATTCATTTATTAGAATCCAAAAAGTCTTTAAAGCATCATTACTTAAGAATTGGTTAGGTTGAGAGTGCTTCCAGTGATGTCGCTGACTGTAGACCCGGGGAAAAATTGCTCTGCTCCCCGGGTCCGAAATTTCTTCGCTGGCAGGCCCGTTTGGGCTAAATGCCACCCTGGAGGGGTGGCCACCGAAGGGCGAACCTTTGAGGAATGGGAGCCAGCAGTAGCCAGCTTACCAAACCCAAAGCAGCCCCTGGAACCAGCAAAAGAAAGGCGGATCGCATTTATGTGAGCCGCCATTCTCAGCTGATCATCGGAGACAGAAAACAGCTGATTTGGAAGGCAAGCAGCCGGGATGGGTGAGACTATGCTTCTTTTCTCTTTGTGAAGTGGATTTTATTGAAAAAAAAGATAGCCTGCCTTTAACACGAAGCTGGAAGCCTGAAGGGAGGAAGGAGGTGGATCTGCTCCCCCCCTCCCGTGCAAACGGCGGTTTAAGTAATCTTAAGAAGAACTAATTTGGACTACTTTAAAATTAAATTCTTTAATTGGAGAAATCATCTCACTTTTGGAAGGATAGGAAGACTTAATAAGTGGGAAAAGCCACTCTGTTTTTTTTTTCTGTTCTTTTTAGTAACTTTAAAGAACTTTTAAACTGTGTTTCCACCCTTGAATACTTTTTTCTTTTTTACCATCTAGCGGCTACATTGTAACTTTTCTCTCTTTGTTCTCTGGCAGTTTTGTTTATTCAGCTGCAATACTTGGCCCAATGCCCAGACACTTGGCTGCATGCCCAGACATCCTTATCTCTCTTAAAAGCTACTGAGAGGGAAGTGCTTTTTTTCCTTTTTTTTTTGTCTGTGAGTGTCTGGTCTTTTTAGCTAGCTGTATATTCCCTATAGCAAAGGAAAATACAAGAGAAGGGAATTTATCTTTTGCGTTTTGTTTTTTCTTTTTTTTTTGTTTTTGGGTGGTCGTGGAATAACTTTCTAAATTTATAACTAGATCATTCTCCCCTATAATATTTTTATTTTTACACGACAATTTTTATTTTTTTCCCTTTTTTTTTTATCTTTCCTTTGGCTATAAATACATCTTTTTTTCTTTTTGGCCTTTTTGTCTGTTTTTTTCTTCTTTTACTCTCCCTCCCTTTTGGATGGTTGTGGAAGTTTTTTTTTGTTGTTCTTTTTTTTTAACTATCTCCTTGCTGGAATTATTAGTATTTTTTTTCTCTTTTTCCTTTCTTTTTTCCTTTTTTTTCTTTCAAATTACATTTGCCTTGTCTCCTGATAATAGGAGGGAATTGGATTACAATTGGCCATCGGGCCCTCTGGTGGATTATAATTAGCCATTGGGCTCCTTAGTGGATTATAAATAAATACAACAATTAAAAGATGAGCATCTCAAATTTGGCTAAAGGGGTGAAGAAGGGCTCTTCGGCTCCCACTTCAACCTCGGTGAGCCCAGTCCCCCCCAAATCAATTACTACATATTTACAACAGGAAACCCTGTTGGGTTTGCAAGCGATACTCCAAGCAATTGCAGATAGTATTGCAAGCGATACTCCAAGCAATTGCAGATTCCAAAATGGAAATGAAAAAAGATTTGGACAAAAATTATGAAGATTTGAAAAGTGATCTTCTTAAAATGGATCAAAAAATGGAAACTTTCGAACAGGCAATGATAGACACTCAACAAAGAATGCAAAAAATAGAAGATAAGTCAGAGATGGTTGATCAGAAACTAGAAGCATTACAAGATGAGAACCAGAGATTGGCGCAAGTAAATGCGGAATTGGAAGACAGTATGGCTGTCATGGAGATGGAAAGGGCATCATACTTCCTAAGATTCCAAAATATTATAGAAGAGAAGGATGAGAATCTGTTAGAGTTGATGAGCGAGTTATTGGCAGAACGACTTGGAATGGAAATGGACCAAATGAAACAAGAAATGGATCAGGTTTTTAGAGTCAATTCAAGCTATGCAAGAAGAAATAGAATTCCCAGAGAGGTTCACGTAAGATTTCTCAAAAGATCAACACGAGATGAGATCTTGAGAGCAATAAGAGACCAACCATTGAAATATAAAGATAAAGAACTTGTAATTCTTAAACAGATTCCGAAAAGAATAAGAGAAGCTCGAAGAGAATATCAATTTTTAACAAGGAAACTGCTGAATAAAGGAGTGAATTTTAGATGGTTGGTCCCAGAAGGATTATTAATCTTTTGGGATTCGAAAACATATAGATTGGATACTCCACTTAAAGCAGAGGAATTTTTTAACAATCATAGAACCTTTCTGGAAGAAGGCGATATCAGGTCTAAGAAACCAGAGGAAATGACAGAAGCAGGAGCATCAAAACAAACAGAAGAGGAAGAACCTAAAAAGACTCAATCAGAAGAAGATGTAAGGCCCAAAGATCAGAGACAGATAACTTCTCCTAGAAGATTGAGATCCAAATACAACTAAAATTATGGAAGGAATTGAAATTTTTTCAACAAATATAAATGGTCTTAACTCTCCATCAAAAAGGAGTAAAATATTTTATAGATTACAAAAATTGAAAATGGATATAATTTGTCTCCAAGAGACGCATATAAAAAGACAACACTTTAGATTCTTAGAACAACCAAAAATAGGCAAACTTTATTTTTCGTTGGCATTGCAAAAGAAAGGAGGGGTAACCTTTTATATAAAAGAGAAGATGAATCCAAAACAAATTTATGTTGATGATGAAGGAAGACTATTAATGGTGGAAATTACACGGAATCAAAAACAAATTCTGATGATTGCGATATATGCCCCCAATGAGAAACAAGACCAATTTTTTCAGCAATTATATGATAAATTAATGGAATTAAACTATCAAAATCTTTGTATTCTTGGAGACTTTAATGCGATAGCTGATGCAAAACAGGATTATAAGAACTACAAACAAGGGAAAAAAGGGGGAAATGCCTTATCTAATTCTTTTCTAAAGATGAAAGATGAATTAGGTATACAAGATATATGGAGAGAAATGAACCCGGATAAAGCACAATATACATTTTATTCAAATAGGCATAAATCCTGGTCACGAATTGATATGATATGGACTTCCTATGATTTAAAGACTATGATACATGAGATTGAAATAGAACCTAATATTTGGGCAGATCATAATCCAATTAGAATGATGTGGAAAGGAACTAGAAAGAAATTAAGATGGTGGCTGAACAAAGCTATACTGAAAGAAAAAGAAGTTTTACAATTAGCAACAAAAGAAATGGATTTTTTTTAAATAAAGAAGAAAGAAGAAACTTCCACTCAAAATGTATGGGATACAGTGAAAGCTTATTTTAGGGGTGTGGCTATAACCTATGTTGCCAAAAAGAATAAAGAAACAAACACAGCTTAGATTGAAAGAACAACTCAGTAACTTGGAACTGGAGCTACGAAATGATCCACAAAAGAAAAAGTTGAAGACACAAATGGAATTAATAAAACACAAATTAAATTTACTGGAGATGGATATACTGTAAGGGCACAACAGATTAAACGATCTAAACAGAATTTTTTTGAAAATGCCAATAAACCCGGAAGATGGCTGGCATATAAATTGAAAAAAGAAAGAGAAAAAAGACTGATAAGTAAACTACAAGATTCAAAGGGCCAATTATACTGCCATAATGATGCAATTAAAAAAATTACTACAGCTTATTATGAGACACTTTATAAGACTGAGGTGGTTTCGAATGAGGCAATATAGGACTATTTAAAAGAAGCAGATCTTCCAAAGGTACCAGAGAATATGCAATACATATTAAATGAGAACATAACAATGATGGAGATTACAGAGGCAATAAAAAGGCAAAAGAAGGATAAAACTCCGGGACCTGATGGTCTCCCTGCAGAATTCTATACAGCTTTACAAGACATTGTCAGCCCGATTTTGAAAGATCTTTGTAATGAAGCTTTTTCAGAGACAAAAATACCAAATTCATGGATAGAAGCCAACATTTCCCTTATACCCAAAGAAGACACTGATCTTACACAAATTAAAAATTATAGACCAATATCATTATTAAACGTGGATTATAAAATATTTACTACAACAATGGCAGAAAGAATGAATAAATTTTTGATGGAATTTGTCCATTCGGACCAAAATGGCTTTCTACCAAAAAGGCAGATAAAGAATAATTTAAGGATTATTTTAAATGTGTTGGAATATTACGAAAACCACCCGGGGAAACAGTTGGCGCTTATATTTCTTGATGCGCAAAAAGTTTTTGATAATCTTAACTTGCAATTTTTGTTTCAACAGTTGAAGGAGATGGATTTTGCTGAAAACTTTATAAATGCAATTCAAGCAATTTATAATAAACAATCAGCAAGGATACTTATAAATGGAGATTACACAGATAGCTTTGAAATCAAAAAAGGCACAAGACAGGGATGTCCATTGTCCCCTTTGTTATTTATTCTTACATTGGAAGTGTTGGCCAGGAATATTAGGCAAGACATCGAGATTAAAGGATTGGAGATAAAAGACAAAAAATACAAATTACAGGCTTTTGCAGATGATTTAGTTTTTATTTTGGAGGAACCACTAGAAACAGCCATTAAACTCTTGCGGAAAATAGAGAAATTTGGAGAAGTGGCAGGGTTGAAGATAAATAGGGAAAAGACCAAAGTATTAACAAAGAATTTAACAGACAAACAAAAAACTCAATTGGCTAAAAAGACAAATCTTCAAATAGCTAAAAAAGTTAAATATTTAGGTATCCATTTAACTTCAAAATACAACAATAAAAGAGGACAACTATGAGAGACTATTAAAACAAATAAAAGTGGATTTGGAGAAATGGAAAAATCTTCAATTATTATTGCTAGGAAGGATAGCGACCGTTAAGATGAACATTCTACCTAAGCTAATTTTTCTATTTCAAACGGTTCCTGTTAAGTTAAACCAGAAATTCTTTGATGAATTGAATGCTACAATAATGAGATTTATATGGCAAGGGAAAAAAGCTAGAATTAAAATCAATTTATTACAAGATTCCAAAGACAGAGGGGGCTTCGGACTCCCGGATTGGAGACTTTATTACCAGGCAACCATTGTGCTTTGGCTTAAAGAATGGATCACACTGAGAAATAAATGACTTCTCTACTTAGAGGGGCATGATCTGCAATTAGGTTGGATGCGTTTTTGTGGTATGATAAAAATAAAGTACATAAATATTTTCAAAATCATGCCATAAGGAATGTATTGTTTTCAGAGTGGGAAAGAATTAAACATAAAATTTACATGAAAATACCTGAGTGGCTTTCGACAATGGAAGTCTTTTCCTATCCAAATTTAATTAACTATGATAAACTCGTTACTTGTAAAGTTATTTTGGACAAAGATGGAAAACTTAAAGTCAGACAAATTCTTCAGCAACAGGGTATTGACTTAACATGGTGGTCTTATTTGCAAATTCAGACAAGATATGAAAAAGATATAAAATCTACAGGATTTTATAAAGAACAGACACCACTAGATAAAATATTGTTAAAAACAGACGAAAACGTGATTAAAAAACTCTATAAATTTCTGCTAAGATGGAAGATGGAAGAACAAGTAAAGGAAACAATGATAGTATGGGCAAAGAACTTTGGATATTCCATAGACTTAGAAGATTGGCAAAAACTGTGGGATCGAAATATCAAATTGACTAAAGCAGCTGCATATAAGGAGAATTTATATAAAATGTTTTATAGATGGCATATGACACCAGTTAGACTAGAGAAAATGTTTAAAAATGTATCAAATATTTGTTGAAAATGTAAACGAAAACCAGGGACTTATTATCATATCTGGTGGATATGCCCTAATGCAAAGAAATATTGGTTTAAGATTCATATATGGCTAGAAAAGATGACTAAGATACAGATAGAATTCAAACCGGAACTGTTTTTATTAGGAATATTAGGATCTAACTATGGAAAAGAGAATGAATATTTAATTTTACACATATTAACAGCTGCGAGAATAGCATTTGCCCAATTTTGGAAAAATGAAAAGATACCACCTGATCAGATTATTATTACGAAAATATTGGAATGCACAGAAATGGATAGATTAACTTTAGAAATCAAAGAGAAAGAAGACACAATTTACTTTAAAATATGGGAAAAATTCTATCAATGGTTAGCAATACAACAGAACGAAAAAAGGTCATGAAATTAAATAAATGATGTATTTTTTTTATTATTTTTTAACCTCTATGTCAGATGTTTACTTTTAACTATTGTTGTTGTTGTTAGTTGCGAAGTCGTGTCCGACCCATCGCGACCCCATGGACAACGTTCCTCCAGGCCTTCCTGTCCTCTACCATCTTCTAACTATAAGTAATTATAATTAATAAGCAATATATTGGTATTTATATGTAACTATATTTAGTTAGTAATATATTATTAATAGTATACTGATTATTGTTATTTATAGAATGAATGATATGTATTGGTTAAGTTTTTATTATTATTAGTGACAAATTTATTTACTATAGCTTTTTAGTATTATGTTAACTATGCACATTTAATATGTATACCCGGATGATAGTCTGCTTGCTAAAGCGTTGATTTATTGTTGGGGGCAACCCCATTATTGTATCTATCCTTACCCCTGGTCTAATCCTTGTTTTTTTACCCAATGTTATACCTTTACCCACCTTTCCCTTTTTTACCCCCATAAAAATAATAAAAATATATTTTAAAAAAGAAGAAGAATTGGTTAGGTTTATTGTTCCCACTGTGAGCCCAGGATCTCCGAAAATAATGTGTTGCCACAGAATCAAATAATGTGTTTCTTCCACCAGAGGAAAACCGCCACATCCCAAGAGGGAAAGAGGCCTTTTACGGGGGGATGCTGGGCATTTGCTCCTTCCGGAAATTATGGAATATTTCAGGGCAAATGAGAGAGACTTTGATCTGGAGGCAAAACTCATTTTCACTCCTAAATTCTTCGTTCCAAACCTAGAAGGAAAATTTAAATGTTGATAAGAGAATCCCTCAACAGAGAGAAATGTTGTTAGCAAAAGTACTCTGAGCTGGAGGGGACTTTTTAAAGACCCTCTTGTGGGGGCTCACACAGCCCGCTCCCCATTAATCCATCCAAGAGTTGTGCCAGTTGGAGCATTTGCTGAAGGAGGGGATCAAGAGGGATCATCTCCAAGCCTCTGCTGTGATCCTGGGATCTGACTGATCTCCTCAGCCACCAACTGCCCCCACCTTCCCTTTCCCCAAGATCTCCCCCTCAGATCCCTACCCCCTCCCTGTCCCCCCATCCCGGGGCAGAAGCTGCCATCAGGGAGTAGGACCCCTCCCCCCTCCTTCCCCGGGAAAGGCTGGTTCCTGTGGCTGGGAAGGAGGCCGGCCGGCTGCAGGTGGAGGATGGTCTGGAGTGGGGGTCTCCCTTTGAATCCCCCCAATGGCTCCCCAGGAAGGATCCTCCACAGCACAAGAGAGACCCTGAGATCCCACAAAAGCTCTTCTCTCATTCAGGGTCTCTCAGTCTTCAGTCCGGGGGGAGGGCGAGTTGGGGGGAAAGCTCTTCTTTCAGAGGATTCTGGCAATTATGGCGAGCAAATGGCTGCTCCTCATTGGGGTCCTTTGCCTCTTTTGCAGCCACTTTTTTCTCTTCAATCTTCTTCTGCTAGTTTTTGCTTATCTGTGTATATTGTTGATCATCAAGAGGATAAAAGGAAAGTGAAAAGGGGAAACTTTCTCTCTCCAAATAAAACTTTTTGAAAAGGGACTTAAACTCAGAATAAAAGTGGGACAAAGATGGGCCCTTTGCTTCAACCAACCAACCGGGACCGGATGGATGACATCCCGGAGTTCGGAAGGAGCTGGCAGACGTCACCTCGGAAACATTGAACCGTCTCTTTCCAAAATCCTGAAGTGCCTGGGAAGTACCTGAGGATTGGAAAAGGGCTGATGTGGTTCCCATCTTGAAGAAAGCAGAAAGAAACAGGAAACTACAGACCAATCAGCCTGACATCAATACCTGGGAAGATCCTGGAATAGATAATCAAAAAAGAGACCTGCAAACATCTAGAAACAAATAAAGTAATAACTGGAAGCCGGCACAGGTTTGTCAAAAACAGATCATGCCAAACCAATCTCATTTCCTTCTTTGATAAAGTGACTAAATTAGTAGACCAGCGAAACACTGTGGACATCGTATATACTTAGACTTCAGCCAGGCATTCGACAAAGTAGACCACAACCTTCTTCTTGGTAAGCTAGAAAAAAGTGGGATAGGCAGCATCACCACCAGATGGATCTGCAGCTGGCTGACAAACCGTAATCAACAAATCGTCCTCAATGGTACCACATCCACATAGAGGGAAGGGAGCAGTGGGGTCCCACAAGGTTGGAAACTGACCAAAGAGAGAAGCAACCTGGAATTAAGGAGAAACTTCCTGACAGTGAGGACAATTAACCAATGGAACAACCTGCCTCCAGAAACCATGGGTGCTCCAACACTGGAGGCTTTTTTTAAAAGAGGCTAGATATTCACTTGTCTGAGATGGTATAGGTTCTCCTGCTTAAGTGGGGGACTGGATTAGAAGACCTCCAAGGTCCCTTCCAGATTCTATTCTATTCTATTCTATTCTATTCTATTCTATTCTATTCTATTCTATTCTATTCTATTCTATTCTATTCTATTCTATTCTATTCTATTCTATTCTATTCTATTCTATTCTATTCTATTCTATTCTATTCTATATTCTATTCTATTCTATTCTATTCTATTCTATTCTATTCTATTCTATTCTATTCTATTCTCTATTCTATTCTATTCTATTCTCTATTCTCTATTCTCTATTCTCTATTCTATATTCTATATTCTATATTCTATATTCTATATTCTATATTCTATATTGTATTCTATTCTATATTCTCTTCTCTTCTCTTCTCTTCTCTTCTCTTCTCTTCTCTTCTCTTCTATTCTATTCTATTCTATTCTATTCTATTCTATTCTATTCTATTCTATTGTTCCGTCTTAGGCCCAGTAAACTCTTCAATATCCTCATAAACAACTCAGATGAGGGAACTGAAGGAGAACTCATCCAATTTGTAAATGACACTAAACTGGAGGGAACAGCCAACACCCCAGAAGACAAGCTCAGGACCCTGACTCTGCCAGTTGAGCTGGAGCCCTCCTGGGGGAGCATCACACTGAAGGTGGTTATTGAATTAAGAGGCAATCTCACCTCCCCCCCTCCATGCATCCTGTTCCCCCCTTCGCCATCTTTTAACTGTAATATTATCTTAATTGGGAGTTCCAGTTTTATGTTGTGTCTCCCCGTGTCCCTCCTCCCCCTCCTCCCTCCAGCCAGGTCCACCATCTCCATCTCCCCCACCAAGACGGACCCCACTTCCCCCCACACCATCCTCCTCTGCACCACGAGGGATTTCTACCCCGTGGAGATCGAGGTTATCCCATATCTGCTTCCAGAACTGCACTGTTTCTTCCTTGTCAGATACTGACTGATTCATTGCAGTTTCTCCATTGATGGATTGGTACAAACATTTCTGATTGGATTGAAATTGGAGGTTCTGCCTATAATTTGCAAATCGAGCTTCGTATCTGCTGATTTTCCTGGCTATAGCTGTTATTTGTTGCTTTATTATTTCCAGTGCTTCCTTGATCTTCCTTGTTTCTAAGTGGTATTTCTTGATTAGGTATTCTTTGGTCTTCTTGTTCTTCAGTTTATTTTCTTTCATCTGTTCTAGCTTGCTTTCATGTGATCTTAACTTGCTGATCTTATTTTCTAGTCTAACCTTCCATTTTTGTGTTGTTTGTTTTTCTTCTTTGTTGATTTTGCATCCCAGGTATTCAGTTATAACTGCAGCTGTGCTGTACATTAGTTGGTTTGTTTCTTGCAGTGAATTGGTGCTTCTACTTGATATTGCAGTATTTGCATCTTTTAATGCTTGTGCTAGCTGTTTCTTTGGAACGAGCTTCAATGCAGGCAGTCTTATTCTGTTGTTTTTGTGCTGTTCTAGATGCTCAGTTATTCTTTGTTTCAATTCTTTTATTTCTTTAGTTAGAGGGTTTTGTTCTTCCTGAGGAAGAGGTGCCTGGTTTCCAAATGAGAACAGTTGTATATCTCTGCTGGATTCCTTCACTGTCAAATCCCCCTTGTTTGCCTCTACATTCTGAATTTGCCTCTACATTCTGGCAAGGCTTTAATTTCTTTGCCCTGGGTAAACCTTTGCAGTTCGTCCAATTCTGTTTCTGTGAATACTTTATTTCGTATTATAAATTGGCGTTGATCTGCTAGTCTCTGTTCTGTTATTTCTGATTCTGGATGTTGTTCTTTGCAGAACTGGTGCATTCTTCTTCTTGTTGGACTTGATCTGCAATAACAGATCATTATTTTTTTGTTTTCAATCACTGTGTATTTGCGACGGGTAAACACCTTTTCTTCCAGTAGTTCTGGAGCTGCTGGCCCTGGTTGCTCAGCCAACAGTCCTGAGTCCGGTAACCCATTTTTCACCAGATATCCAGGAAACTCCAACATCTAGCATGGACCTTATTAATCCGGGCGACATCTGACCTGGTATCGCTTTCTGAAATTTACGACTCACCATATTTTTTATGGGAGAGACACTCTTTGTCTGACTCCTCTGATGAGACCTGTCCAGTAAGGTTGAACCTCTGGCATAGTTCTCATCTTCCTCAGAGTACACAAACCCCACAACCACGTCAAGGTAGTGCCTCACTGGAGGATTATTATTATTATTATTATTATTACGGCATATAATTATTTTTAATAAAAGTAATGGTATGGAAAATAATAATAATAATAATAATAATAATAATAATAATAATAATAATAATAGTATTAATAATAATAATAATAATAATAATAATAATAATAATAATAATAATAATAATAATAATAATAATAATAATAATAATAATAATAATAATAATAATAATAATAATAATAATAATAATAATAATAATAATAATAATAATAATTTACTGAGATAATGTGAGCAACAACTATAGATATGAATTTGTATAACTATTCCATCTAGATCATTTACAGTTTTGGATAGTCTACATTTCCAAACATTTTAGATGAGAAGAGGAGAAATCAGAGACTTCAATATTTATTTATTTATTTGTTTGTTTGTTTGCTTGTTCATTTGTTTGCTTATTTGCAATATTTATTTACAATATTTATTTATTTATTAAATGTTTATGCCACCCATCTCCCTTATAAAGCAACTCTGGGTGGGTTACAGATTATAAAAAAAAACAAATAGAAAAACAATTAAAATATTAAAACAATCCAAATTAAAATTTTAGAACTACATATAGAAAAAAACTAAGACTAGAAGACAGACTCCATAGGGATGATGCCTTCTTACCCCATCAACCACCTCCGATGGTGAGTATCCCTCTCAGGGTTCCAAGTCAACCAGCAAAGTCAAGATTTTAATATCTTTCCAGAAGGCCAAAAGAATGGGAGAAGTTCTCACCTCCAGAGGTAGAGTGTACCATAGGGATAGGGCCATAGTGAAAAAGCTGCTTCTCCATGACACAGACACACACACCAGAATTTCTTAGCAGACAGGATCTGTAGCTGGCCTCTTCTGCTAGCATGAGGATAGTCCCATTGGGGTGGGATGTCTCCTCAAATACAAATTTAATAATACAAATTTTCAGCTCAGGATACTACATAGAGTATATCACCCATGCAGTAACCAATCAAGGATTTCATTTGTGAAGAAACTCTGTCTTACAGTAACAAGAAGATTGTCAAATCCTGAACTTCCTTTCTCATATATATTACAGTAATGGTGTCCATACATTAGAAGGATGCAAAGATACATATTTTTGTCAAGAAGTGGAATAATGTGGAAAAATTCTGCCTACAATAGCCCCACAGCAAGATAGGCAACAACTACATTTTATAAAATAAAATAAAATAAAATAAACATTTCCTTATGTAATGGGAAACTCTTAGGGGGAGCCTGGAACCCCCACAGAGCGCGTCCCCGGGTGGCGGATTGGGAGGCCCTACCCATTATGGCTTTTATACTGTAATGGCGGGCTGGAGGGAATCAAATACCTCCCGTGGACCAACAGGCCTGGTGAGTGGCAGCTGGCTCCCCAGTATCGACTGAAGGCGGAGACCGTATTGGTTGGAACGGATTCAGAAGAACAGCACACGGTGTGGTGGCAGCCACTTGAACAGCATGTGCACAGCGGTGTAGAAAGCAAAGGGAAGACTACTACACTATATATTTCCCAGGAAAATCATGTTAATGGCGGCAAAATCTAACAATGGCCCCGAGTACGGGCGCCCCTTAAATGGGGCAGGGGTGCTAAGAATCTCCCGGTCTGCTAGAAGCATGATAAACCCAAAACTACGAATTGGTACGTGGAATCTGAGAAGCCTATACGAAGCTGGGAAAACACACAACACTATCCAAGAAATGTCCAAATACAATATCTCTATATTGGGAGTGAGTGAAATGCGCTGGCCTGAAAATGGAAATGGAGTAGCTATAATCGTAAACAATCGTGTAAATAAATGCATCAAGTCCTTTATTCCTGTATCCGATAGAGTGATGATGATCCAAATAAATAGCACTCCAGTAAATATGAATGTTATACAAGTTTATGCTCCCACAGCTGACAGTGATGAGGAGGACTTAGAGAAGTTCTACGAAGATATAAGCAGTGTACTGAAAACCCTAAAAAGTAATGATATCACAATACTCATGGGGGACTTCAATGCAAAAGTGGGAGAAGGAAGTGATGCTCCTGTAGTTGGAAACTTTGGCTTAGGAACCAGAAATGGTAGAGGTGACAGATTTGTAGACTTCTGCAAGGAACATAGGCAATGTGTAATGAATACTTTTTTCAAGTTGCCAAAAAGACGCCTCTACACTTGGAGATCACCAGCAGATACACAAAATAATGTAGTAAGGAACCAAATTGACTATTTTACAATAAACAAAAGATTTAGAAACTCAGTAAAATCAGTAAAGACATACCCAGGTGCAGATATACCATCCGATCATAATCTACTACTTGCTGAAGTCCAGCTGAAACTAAAAAGGATGAAAAACCCAAACCCTGCTAAACCAAGAATCAACAGAGACTTCATCATTAAACATGGAGGGAAGATTAAAGAAGAACTAGAAAATCATTTAAGGGAAACCAACAACCTGAATGATGATGATGTAGAAGTGAACTGGAATAAATTTTAAAATGCAATAGTAGAGGTAACAAACTCAAAACAGAGAGAGGGGTACCACAAGAAACAACAGTGGATGATGGAGGAAATTCTTCATCTCATGGATGAAAGAAGATCTTATAAAAATAAAAACAAAGAAAAGTACAATGAACTGCAGAAAACAATTAGAAGAAAAATTCGACTCAAAAGAAAAGTGGTTTGCAAAGAGATGCAAGGAAATAGAAGAGACAGAACGTATGCATGATAATTTCAATTTACACAAAAAAGTGAAAGAAGCAGCAGGCCTCTACAAAAAGAAAACCAACAACTTAGTTGACAAAGAGGGGAAAATTATCTTAGATGAGGATGAAAAACTAAAAAGATGGAAGGAATATATTGAAGAACTTTTTGAGGACACTAGGGATGATATAGATATGGGAAGTATAACAACTGGACCAAACATCACTATGGAGGAGGTTGAACATGCAATAAAAATAGCAAAAACAAGAAAAGCCACAGGACCTGATGATATCCCAGTAGAAATTTTAAAATTGCTGGAAGACAATGGGAAATTTTTTTTTACTGCAGCTGTTCAATCAGATATACGAAACAGGAAAGATACCAAATGATTGGCTAAAATCAACCTTTGTGACAATCCCCCAAAAAATAAATGCAAAGAAGTGTACCAAATACAGAACAATAAGCTTAATGAGTCATGCCCTGAAAATATTCCTGAGAATAATTCACAAAAGAATATACAACAAAATTGAAGAGCGTCTAGGTAACACACAATTTGGTTTCAGAAACAATCTTGGTACACGAGATGCGCTATTCATCATTCAAGTTCTTGTACAGCGTTGTAGAGATGTCAATCACAGTGTTTACATGTGCTTCATTGATTTTGAAAAAGCTTTTGATAAAATAAGACACAGCAAACTATTAGAAATCCTGAAACAAGGGGGACGAGATGACAAAGACATCCAAATAATAAAGAATCTGTATTGGCATCAGGTAGCAAATGTGAGACTAGGCCAAAAATACTCAGCTGATGCAGAAATAAGAAGAGGGGTCAGACAGGGATGTATTCTGTCTCCACTGTTGTTCAATATCTACTCTGAGTCAATCTTCAACGAGGCACTGGAGAACATCGATGCTGGCATCAAAGTAAACGGTGTTTGGATCAACAACTTAAGATATGCTGACGATACAGTTCTGCTTGCCAGTAAGTATGAAGACCTTCAGCTCCTCATCAACAGAGTCACCGAAATATCTGGAAAATACGGCTTGAAGCTTAACACCTCAAAAACCAAGATCATGGTCGTCAGCAAACAACACGTTAATTTACCACCAATAAATTCAGAAGGAATACCACTAGAAAAAGTTGAAAGGATCACGCACCTCGGTTCTAATTTACATGAAAGCTGGGACATGACCGCTGAAGTAAAGACAAGGATAGAGAAAGCTCAAACAGCATTCTTCAAAATGAAAAAGGTCTTCTGCAGTCACGACAAGCCTAAGACTGAAAATCAGGCTTGTCAGATGCTATATTTTTTCTATCCTGCTCTATGGAGTAGAGTTGGTCTCTGACAGAAGGCCACCTGAAGAGACTAGAAGCATTTGAAATGTGGATTTACAGGCGGCTGTTACGTATAAGCTGGGTGGACAAGATCAGAAATGAAGAGGTTTTAAGCCGCCTGGGAAAGCCAAGGGAAATCATCAAAACAATTAAAAAACGAAAGTTAGAATATTTCAGACATGTGATGCGACACCCAGAAAAATACAGCATACTCCATTTAATCCTCCAGGGAAAGATTGAAGGCAAACGAGGTCCAGGCAGAAGAAGAACATCATGACTGCAAAATCTAAGGGACTGGTTTGGACAAAACGCAGCAGCACTTTTTCGTGCGGCTGCTGATAAAAACAGGATCGCCAACATGATCGCCAACGTCCGATAACGGATATGGCACAAGAAGAAGAAGAAGATATTGTCTAGACAATGGGAAAGTGTCTTAATTTCTACACCTAGTCAATTGGCCTAACCTACAATTTATACAACTAAAATTAATATTTAGAATTTATTGGACTCCATTATGTTTGTATAGAAAAGATTATCTTGAGGACAATATTTTGTTGATGTAATGCTTATTTAAAACACCTGTTTTTACAACGTCCTCAATATAATTCCCTCCCCCCAAATTTTGTTACTAAGCAAGGCAATTGTTAAGTGAGTTGTGCCCAATTTTACAACCTTTTTTGCCATGGTCATGAATCAAATCATTGCAGTTGTTAAGTGAATAAAGCGGTCATTAAGCAAATCTGGCTTCCCCCACTGACTTTGCTTGCCGGAAGCCAGGTGGGAAGATTACAAATGGTGATCACATGATCCCGGGACAGTGCATAAATGCATGCCAGTTGTCAAGCACCTGAATTTCGATCATGTGACCATGGGGATGCTGCAACGGTCGTAAGTGTGAAAACTGGTCAGAAATCATTTTTTTTCAGTACTATTTTAACTTAGAACTGTCACTAAATGAATGGCGTTAAATTGAGGATTACCTATAATCTAAAAATAAAAAACTGAACATGCGTGGAATATTGTTTTTTAAATTAACTGAGAAACAAGTGTGTTATTGATGGGGAGTGATGGGTTTTTTGGTTGCTCTTCTTCCTAATATTTTAGGATTACTGTAGACAAACAGTTGTGATATTTGGAATGGATAAGCAGAAAGGAAAGAATCATTAGATATATTTCACAAGTGAAGTTGTGCAGCAAAGAACCCACCCCCCTCCTACTTGCAACCTATTTTCACCCATCACCTAGCTATGTTGCCTCCCTTTCATCCAGCCATTCGAGTTTAGGATTAGGGTTAGAGTTCGTTTAAGATGTGAGATAGTATGAAACACTATCTTGACACATGCTGTGTTTTTTTGCAGCCCCGATCCCACACCCAGCAAACTTGAGCAAGGTATGATTTTCCACTGTATTCTGGAAGGGAAGAGAATTCCAACTTTGGGAAAATGTTAGGGACAGAAAAACAATCCACTCACATTACCCCGTCCCCCAAATCCAAACTAAATGAAACAGCCACCCAAACCATGGCAATTGCAGGCCTACAGACCTTGGCTGTTTCAAGTCATAAAAACCCCAGGTGAAAGATTGCCTGCTTCTGCTCAACACACATGCATTTCAATGGGTGCGAATGATTCCCAATAATTATTGGTTGGTTTGCTTGATTCCCAGAAGGTGTAATTGTGGAACTGGTGTAGATGTCGAAATAGTAATTTGTATGGGAATGGAAATGTTGCCTATCTAAGCATTAAGTATTCAAGTGCTCTGGTCTGACTAGCCTAGATTAACATTTATCAAAAGCAGAGCCCTGAAAAGGATATGCATAAATAAATCACAAGGAAGACGAGGGAAGATATTAACCCAGACTGTTCCTTTATTTGCTTAGAATGATGACAATAAGCTTGAAGTTAGACTGCTCAATTTTAATACCAACTCCTGCCTTATGAATAAAAAATATATGTTATGACGCCTTCAAGCTGAACTTAATTCCTGGTCAATGCAGCTCTCTTGAGAAGAATACAGGAATTCTTTTATTTGTTTGGCATTTGTTTCTGCTTAGCCAACAGTCTAGGAGTCACCTGGTTATTTCTTACCCCAATCATAACTTCCAAATCTAATGTGTCTTTGAATTGACTGTGCAAATTTGTTTTGCTTTTCACAATTCAGGTTAATAATCACTGGAATTAGGTGAGGGGGAATTTATCTCCCATGTATAGAAAAACCTCAGAAACAGGTATCTCAGTTAGGAAGAAGTCCCTCCACTGGTATCACTGGGGGCTTCCAGCTCATCAGTGTTGGCTACCTGGAACTTCTCAGTCTTAGAACAAGGCCTCCGTGTGATCCTGGCCAAGACATGAAGAATGACCAAATTCTTAACAATGAATTGTCAACATTGCTAACATCGGATGTTCTTGCGTTGACAACAGATGCAGATGCAACCCTTTTCTTAATCTTAATGGAAAGGATATATAAGCTACTGAATGATATGATAATAAACCAATTATATTAGAATGTTATAGATAACCTGTTGTAATTAAGGGCTCTGCTTAGCATTTGGGGGAGAACAGAGCTGAAGGTCACAAAAAAGGGTGGAAACATACTATGCACTTTGGCATGGAAGCTTTTGGGGTTTTCTTTATAGCTGGCATAAGCAGGTAGTCCTCGACATATGACCATAATAGACCCTGCGCATCACAGGACATAAGTTGCAGCAGCTGTAAAATGGGTCACCCATATAACCAACCCAATTTTTTTGTGGTGGTCATTAAGCAAACCAGTGGTTCACTGTGGGCGATTTTACTGAAAATTGGAAGCAAATGCTGGTTTTTAGCAAAAACGTGTAAAACGGTCACATGACCATGGGACTCTGCAAATACCCGTATATGTGGGCTGCTTGCAGAGCACCCAACATGTGGCCACATGTCCATGGGTGGGAATCAGAGCTTTGGAACTAGGTCAAAAGTACCCTTGGTAGGTCCATCAAACTGTTGATAAGCAACTGGTCATAAATTGAGGACTACCTGTAATTATTTCAAAGCTTACTCCACAATTTAATATGCTTCTTCCTAAAAGTGGCTGTTCCTTTTCACTAATCATAGCCAGAAGGACCTTCAAGAACAATCAGAAAAGGCTCTTAGAAGCTGCATTTTGCAACCAGTTTTATGCTTATCAGAGTACCCCAAAAACTATCACTAAAGTTCACCATCCCCAATGACCAGAAGACCCCAAAATACTATTATGTGATTTGACACCCCCACTACAGTCCTGAAGTCTGAAAAATAATTAACTCTTCAAATATGGTCCTTGACTGTAAAAAGACTGCCTCCATGGGCATCCACAGGGAGACCAATGGAGAGCGCAAAGGATGACATGTGCTTAATGAGATATTATGCAAATGCAGTAAATTACATCAAATATTGAGATGTAAGTACATAATAGTGGCATTTGCATAATCATATTGCACATAAACCATCATTTTGTAGTCTCTGGTCTGCTGCAGAGGCTATTAGCCACTAATTACTATCTTGGCAAGACAGGAAGAAATTCTACTTCTGAACAGAGCAGACACGTACAACACTTGTGTTTCTCACTGTCTTCTTGTTTGCAACACCCAAAGTCATGAAATAGGGCCCATGACTGAATCCTGTTACATACATTGTGCTTTTTCCTACATTATAGAGACAGAAAGATCAATTTACCTCATTCCAAACTGGGTTGAGTTCACTATCAATTTTCTTTGTTTTCTTTTTCTCATCTGGAAATAAACAAAGATATGCACTTACTTGTGTGGAAAAAATAGTTTTAAAAATTCCATTAGTTAAAAAAAACCCTTTTTCATAGCTATAATAATAACTCATTGGTACTGTACATCTTTACATGTGGGCCTGGGTAGACCTATAAAGTCTCCAAATGCTTCCTTTTACTGCAACACTACACAAGAATAGCTGTAAAATGTATAAAATCTCTTCAGCTTTGACATTTTTACAGCAATGGCTCTCAAACATTTTGGTCTCAAAACACTTCTAGTTTTAAAAATGATTGAGGATCCCAAAGAGCTTTGGTTTATGAGGATTATATCTATTGATATTTACTATATAAGAAATTAAAATTGAGAAGTTTTAAAATATTTATTTGACTTAGCAGACCTTATATTGACAGAAAAGCATATCAGCAGATATTTCTTTTCCTACTGATGATTTTTATCCTACCTCTAATTCTCTTTTCTGTGTCGTGACAATCATCTATCATCTAAGATTGATTTTTAAAGTGTGATCTGGGGCAGAATGGGACAACTCGCTGCAGCCAACTCGCCACAGCCAACTTGCCACAGGCCAACTTGCTGTAGGACAATTCAACAATTCAATTATTTAAAATAATAAATAAATAAATAAAATGATTATTATTCATTACTAATTACTAATTTATTAATTAAAATAATTAATAATTAAAACATTATTTTAACTTTTGTCATTCACATTCATTCATTTCATTTTCTTCCTTTCTTCCCTTTCGCACCCTTTCTTTAATTATTCTATTTCACTATTTCTTTAATATTAGTGTAACTCTTGTCCCACAGTGAGTTGGCCAAGGTGAATTGATTGCAGCAAGTTGGCTGCAGTGAGTTGATCGTGGCAAGGAGAAATCTCCATGTAAAATTCAGATTACCCCTTGAGCTATTTTTTTCAGGTGATTCTAACTGTATTAACTTTGGGCTAGATCAGTGCTTCTCAATCTCAACAACTCTAATATGGGCTTCAACTTCCAGAATTTCCCAGTCACTCATGCTTAAAAGTTAATCTTTATCTTAAAGTTGCTGAGATTGAGAAACTTTGCTCTAAATCATTATTAATATATTTTAGTTGTGGTAATAGAAGGACGCTCTGATCAATTCAAAATATAGACATTTAACCTCATCAATACATTTACATTGACTAAATATAGGTAAAAACTGCATAGAAAATCAGCACTTTTTAAATCAAATCCATACTGTCAATCTATAGAATCTCTAACAGAAATAAAAAAAACCCAAAATGCAGTAATTTTATTCCAAATATGCCAGCTATTATAGCATGCATTGCACTAAATCTTTTAAAAAATAATGGATCATGATGGATTTAATAGTGATTTTTTTAAAAAAAAGGATGCTTTAGATATATATTTTCATAGCTTCCATGAAATTCAATTACAGAACATACTCCTTCTGCTAGATATGTGTGGGAGGAGCAGACAATTGGTTCTTATTTAGTCAGTGTGGAAACTAGTGACTCACATTCCTGTAATAAAACTGTGACAGGAATTAACATTAAAAAAAAAGAGTGTGCAAGATACTAGCTCAGGCTAGACCACAAAAGATTTGCAAGTCCTGCTGAACAATATCGGCTATAATGTTATATAAACTAAACAGTATTATAATCCCATGTGATTTTACCATTATTTAATATTAGCATACACTATTACAATTGAATTGGGCCCAACATTTTCCACAACTGACACTTTGCAATCTCAAAGTATGAGCTTAACACATATTTTTTGAAGAGAAGTGCTAAATTTAAGTTAAATTTGTACATACTGTATATTTACCTAAGAATAAGTCTTACTGAGGTAAATGCTGAACATGTGAGGTCTCATCCAACACTGGGAGCTCCATTGTCATATAATCTTCACTTATTTTGTTTTAGTGAAATTCTTTAAGCACATTAGTTAATTAGCAATTAAAAAATCCCAATTTATTCCTTGTGGCTATATTGAAGATGGTGGAATTGTAATGTTAGATAATTTTCACGTAAGAGGGAAAATGGAGAACAGCAAAGAACTGAACCCTTTTCTCTGTGATGAAGAAGCAGGTGATAGAAAGCTCTCACAGTTCCGTAAACTATTAAAGTACCTGAGTCTCTAGCTTACTATCACTACAAGTAAATATCCATACTCAGTAAGTTATTCCTCCTCAGCCTGAGCAATGTCCCCATAATGGTTTGTAGGATTAACCTTGGGAGACAGGAGGGAGACCCCCCCATTGAAAAATCCCATATAAATTCTGCTCTATAATTCCTTCATTTAAGTTTAATGCTGCTTTCCAAGGAAGCTTTAGAAGCTAAATTTAGAAAATAGAGAGAAAAAGTAGGAAATACAACAAAATATTAAATTCTGTTAGGGAGGGCTACATTTTCTGTGTTCATTCAAGGATACCTGCTAGTGCATTGTGAGTAGGGCTGAAGGGCCCAAAAGTAGGTTGATATTCTAAAATGAGTCACAGCAAAATGGAATAGAAGAACAAGTAGAAACAGACTACGGGCAAGCAATCTTAGGGTACAAAAGTGAAGAAACTCCAGCTGCTTGTCTCTGAAAGAGTGCTTCGAGTTCACTTGGGACGATTTCAAAAAGGGTGCCTTACCCAATGGCTAGTGCAGGTGCATGTTAGCCAATCAGCAGATTGGACCAATGGGGTTTCCAAGCAGGGCCAAGGGATTTTCAAGACACCATTCATGGCTAGCATCACTTCATGTTAGCCAATGGGTAGGTCAGGCCGAAGCAAGCACTAGATAGGGCCAGATATAAAACTGAAATGGAGGCGTTCACTTTACTTTTGGCTTGTGTTGTCTCCTTTCTCCCTGATATCCTCTTCTTCTCCCTGGAGGGAGGGGACAGATCACTTTGAACTGATCCCTTGCAATGAACATTTGAAATTGATTCAACCTGATCTTGATCATATGAATTTAGGCCAACTCTAAAGTACAGATATTAGTAATTATTATTTTATTCAGGATATCCATTCCATTCCATTCTCTCCCCTCCTCCCTAACTTTTCCATTATTCAAGCCATTTCCTCATTAGCATCTTCATAGCATTACTCAGCCGTCACTGAAGTAATATGAAGCCTGTCTTTATTATACTCATTTTGGCACAACAATGAAAGGATAACTATATAATGCTATAAGTCTCTAGTGGGGAAATGACCTCAATTGCTATTCCATGGCACTAACAATATTCAGTTCTTTAAATATATGCCAATAAAGATGATTTATACTTCAGCAAAACCTGTACTTTCCAAGTTGTTCATAGCATATACAACCAGGATTGGAACATGTTGTAAACTGCTATTTTTGCAGATTCTGACCATTCATTTTCATTTTGCTTTAATTGCCACGAAGGACACTTTGTCTTTCTTTGTCTCTTTCTACGCTTCCTCCAAGATGTCTTTTTTCCTCATACAATCTTTGTACTTCTGCAAACTCAAGAGATTTCTTCAGGCCTGCTGATACTTCTCCCTTGTGAGTGGGTTTATTTTGGGTACATAGCAACATCCACAACCTGAACATCCCGAAATAAATAGAACAAGGATGAAGACACTGTTTCTAAACATTTTATCACAGGCCAGTCTTCCATGCTTGTTTCCTGCAGGGTGTTCTAGTTTTATTCTGTGGAAATGTCTCTGCTCACAGATACTTTTCATTCTAGGCCTTTAAACACCACCTACAACCCATCCTCCTAGAAGTCCAGCATGACTGCATCTTTAGTATGTTTCTTCTTTGTTTAAAGTTTATTCTACTGAAGGCTTCAATTCACATTTTCTATGGGAAAAAGCATGAATCACACAGTAACTCTTGACCTTTCTTCCAAGCTTTTGTTTCAAGATACTTATTCAAATTTAAACAACAAAATCAACTACATGATGGGTGTACCAAATGCACCTCCTCTAATTTTCTGGGGAGAGGGGTTGCATATGACCAGAAGCTTTAGAGAGGGGATGAAGAATATTGAAAACATCATCTAAACATAGAAATTAATTTCTGTTGGTGCCTTTTAAGCATCTTAATTATGGCTGCAGAAAGGTTTGTGAGCAAAAATATAAATATACATTTCAAATTGGGGGGAAAAATTGCAGCCCCATTGAAATATAAGTGGAAACTGGAAAACTAGCCTTGGGTAATGAATGAATGATTCGTAAACAAGTTACAAAAGAAATCACCAGGCTTCATTTTCTTACAAATTAAAGTCCCAGATTTTATCTATCTATTGATTTATATATTTATAAAGCTCTGGGTGACTAATTTTGAAATAAAAGAAATGCAGTTAACTTTTTAATTAACATATGAGATCAGGGATAATAAAGCCAAGCATTCCTTGTTCACCAGAGCTCATTGAATAAAGACTTTATATTAGGGAAGAATCATTTTTTAAAAAGAACAAAATGAAGAGCAAAATAAATACTTTTCCCCTCCATGCTATTTACACTTTTTTTAAGGCTTGAGTCACAGGCCACAGGCCACTCCATTAAATTTGGGCTGCAGAAATCCAGAGGACCACTAGATGGCAACAGAGAAATATAGAAAACTCATTTTAGTCCAGTCTCTGTAGCCCTATTTTTTCCAATAAAATGAGTGTTCTCATTCAGTACAACCAAGTAATATAACTATCTTAACTGGAATCTGTATTCCAAACTGATATACATACCGAGCAAAAAGTTATTTGATTTTTCTAACATCCAACACATCCAACTAAACAATGAACCAAAGACCAATATAAAGTCCACTGCAAAACTTGCAAGTACAATTCAAATCCTATTGCTTTTAATGTATTCCTTTAATTCCTTTTAATATAGTAATAATTCAAACAGGAAAGGTCATAGAAAAATTCTATTTAATAATGTAAATAAATTGAATTTAAATATTTTAAATCATACTCTTCCTACCGGCAATCAATCATTGCTAGCATTCCTGTATAGCAGGTTAATAACCAGACATCTGCTGTGATAGGAAAATAATTTATGTGCCAAAATATAATTCACTTGCCCATTCACCAAAACTGAAGATGAGTTTCCTCATATGCAGGTGCAATGAAATATGCTTGTAGAGGCACCTCAAGAGATCTCCAGATTGTTTTTCATCATTAAAAAAAGAAGTGATACACTTTAGAAGCTCTTTGCAATCTTGTTCTAATCATGCCATCTTGTCAGAAAGAAAGAAAAATCTTCTAAAATTAGTTTTCCTTACCTTTAAAAATAATTGACACAATAGGATCTGGTTTCCCAAACGTATGTTTAGGGATATTTGCAGCTGATTCTACAATTACCCGAAGCATTGTTTCAAGCCAACTTTAAAAAGAAGCTGTTTTCGAAGTAGAAAGTTCAGGAGGAAAAAAAATACTTGAACACTCGGCAGCCTCCAGACTGAAATGCCAGGAGGAGGAGGAAGAATAGGGGGAGGAGGAGACCAGAAGGAATGGCTCTGTTACGGCAATAGGCAAATCACAGTGGAATCACCAAGTTAGTTACCGAAGCTAAAGAAAAGTGATACATACCATCATTCACAATTCCTGTCCATTAAATAATAAAACTGATATGGATTAAAATTCAAACATAAGAATTTACAAAGCATGATGGTTAAAAAGGGGGAAATGCTCTCTATGCAAATTATGAGGAAGAAATATGAACATGCATTAAATAATTACTGAATCAATGAATCATTCATTTAAATACATTGCATACTTTCCATTTTTATGCCTATTAAAATAATGGCAAAAATCAAGACAAATTAAAAAAAAAGCATGAACGTTTCCTTTAAAAGTACATTCTTTCCTCATGTTTGAAAGTATGATTCTCCTTTTTAATTCAGGAATGTTCCAGACAGTCTTAGATCGCCCCCTTCTGCAAGTCAACCTTGTACATAAATTTTAAAAGTCATCTCTAAACGTTGTGCAGTCAGGGATTGTAGTAAGAAAAAGAGAGAAGAATCAAACTCCAGAGAGATAAATTGTGAACAAGTTGCTTTTCAGCATCCTGCTTGAGGCTAGAATAGCAGATTGGTTCTTCCACACTATGTGCTGCAGGGAACTTCCAGGTGTTATACCACTTACTGCAGGTTTTCCTTCTAAACAGTTTCAGAAAAAGAATGGGAAAAGTGAAACATATTGGGAAGGTTTCAAATGGAATCCATGTTCTTCATATCCTTCATAAAATTTGAGGAATGAGGCAAGGCAATTGTATAAAAACAATTGGATCTAGAAGGCACCAGGCTAGAAACCAGGAGACACTCAGTTCTAATCCTGCCTTAGAAAGCCAGTTGGGTGATTTTGGGCCAGTCATTCTCTCTCAGCCCAAGGAAGAAGAAAATACAAACCAATTCATAAAATGCAAATTGCATGGATTTGTCCAGGCAGTTGCTAGGATTCCAGACCAAGTCAAAGACAGACAGACACCCATATATGTATGTAATAAACATATTTGGAAACTCTCTGCCCTCCCCCACAAACTCCAGGTCCAGGTACTTCTCATGCTACCTGTGCTAGACTGCTTTCCTAATATGTCTGATACACATATTTATGCAGCTAAATTCTATTTTGCCCTCCTAAAAAAAAGAAAAACATTTGCTCTGTAAGAAAACAAAAAGAATCAGAAGGATCAGAGCATGAAGAAAGAGAAAAGAGAGAAAGGAGAAAGCTAACATCATCTGAACCACTCTAATATATTGTAATAGGGAGAGAATAAAAGCCTACTCTGGAAGCATTCTGCGTTTTCAGTTATGTGTAAATACACAAATTGTGAAATCAGGCTCAGTCTTCCATTCGAGGCATACACTAGGTATTGTCTGGGATTAATATGAATGAAGGTGAATATGCGTGTTCCAGGATAATGTTGCAGGATCCAATCTGGGTTGGTCACTGGGACCAGAGGTTTAGTCTTCCAAGCTTTTGGACTCGGAAAGCTCGGAAGATAGAACCTCTGGTCCCAGTGACCAACCCAGATTGGATCCTGCAGAATTAATATGGATCACAGGGAAGCTGTTATAGGAAAGGTGGCCAAAAGAGCGGCAGTGCAAGCATCCAAGTTTGACATCTGCTGGTGCCCCTATTGTCAATCTTCCCTCTGGCCTTGTTGCTGTTGTGTTGTTACCTGCTCTCCCTCAGCACAGTAAAGAAACTGAGGCACCGCATAAGTAAAGAAACTGAGGCACCGCATAGTTCGGAGTTGGTGGAGATTAGTTCTGAAGAAAGGGGGAAGCAGATCAGCAGTAACCATAAAGAGAAGCAAGGAGGCTTCTGCATGTTTCCTACATTAGAACAAAACCACAATCATTTCCTGAACAAGGGTGGGGCAAACCAAGTGGGGGAAGTGGGCCAATGGGATTGGTGCATTCGCCGATGATTTCCCACAATAAGGGTGGGTCTCTCCTCCTGCTCATCTCTCTGGGAGATCTGAGACAACACCCAGTCCATTGCCAAGCATCTTCTGCAAGGCTGTGCTCCTGACCTTTTGCTATTCTAAGTGCACCAGCCTATATTATGCCAAAGGCCAAGAAGAGAGGCAGCCGGAATAAACCAGCTGAGACATCTGGTTCTCAGAACCATGGCTTCTGCCCTTCCAACCCACATTTTTTGTGTGTGCAGTATGGGACAAATAGATTATCACAATTATGACGTATTGCTTTGGGAAAGGTACCTGTGCTGTATTATTTACAATATGACTGCCAAGCTGCAAAAATCCAGACAATCAGTACAAGGTAAGAAGTTATTCAAGGCTTTGTATCGCTTTGCTGCCATCTAGTGCTGGCTCAGGATTGTAGCTCAGACCTATAGCATTAATTTCTAGAGCATTTCCTGCTCCAAAGAAAAACCTGATTGGTTTGAACTGAATTCAACTTACATTCAGTGTATATATAGGAATCTTAATTCAGAGTGAGATATCTTGAAGCCCTCATACTAGGCTAGGGCATTCATTATTTAAAATCACACATTATGCTAAATCATATACTTTTAAATTCATGCTTCATTCAATAAGCAACAAATGACAGGATTGACATTAAACCATAATCTATGGGCTATAACCTACAATTGCTGGATTCATACCTTTTAAAAACTCCCATTATGATTTTGTACAATATATGCATCAAATTAGTATGTTAGCAATGCTGATTCTTTCTCATGATATGGTTATTAGAAGGCTCCGGCCAAGATTACAAAATGAAAATATGAGGCCACCCATCATTTCCTAACTGCTAATTTTCAGGTTCATTTACCTTTGGGGAGTGGGAGAAACTCTGCTAATTATGCCAAAGAATCAAGATGGCAGCCCCAATAATGCACTCAAAAGTCCTATAACTTTTTACATGAATCACAACACATGGACTGTAAAACAGGGAGGAACTTTGATCACAAAGATGAGGCTGGCCTCTTAACATTTTGAAACCCTTTCTGTGGACACACCTGGACTTATCTCCCCATTTCTCTTGGCAACATTGCCAGACTTGGTAGCAGATTCCCAAGATTGAGGAATGGCAACAGAATATGTTGGGGGAGAGATAACCAAATATCCCAACCCATGGAGATATCTGTAGGATCAGAATGCTATAAAGAGAAGGGAAGGGTACAGCTGTACACCCGGCCCTCACAAAGCAGTGCCTTACCACCTGCCAGTTAGTGCTACACAGTTGTCATAAAACATGTCATGTTTATGTAATGTAGATGGTTACCGTTTGAGAGCTGAAAGCAACAAAATTTCATTTTAATGTGTGCTGATTAGTGTACATTTAAAGTGACATTAAAGTTATTATTCTATTCCTATTCCCATTCCATTTTATTTTACTCTAACCTGCTGGTCATCTCTCATAAATGCACACCCACCTGCAGACTAACATTGCAGTGCCTAATACCTGGGTGGGTGAATAGGGAGGAAGCTTTACTGGATAAAAAGATGGGGGGCTCTTACACTTAGTTCTACTGGCAAGAGAAGTGGGGGCAAAGAACATTTGTCTCCCACTCTATTCTTCCCATGGGTGCAGTAGTAGTAATATACAAAAAGGAAAATTGATCTTTTTGGCGCCAGTTCTCCCAATATTAAAACAATTAAGTCTCCTTCCCACCCCAACCCCAGAAGTGTTTAGCCACTTGTCCCACTTCTTCTTTCAAAGGGAAAGAGAAATGGGGTGGAGGTAGTCCCAAGAAAACTGGTCCTCCTCTCTCCCATTTCTCCTGCCACCTGTTAGAAAAGAAAAGAGATGAGAAGTAGAGGAACTGATCTCCCCCCCCTTTTTTTTTTTTTTGAGTAGCAAAAGATGCAGAGCAAAAGGAAACTTCATACCAGTTTCTATTCCATGGAGCAATGATTCCAAGGGAAAGAAAACTAATAGCAATGTACTTTCTTCTTCTCTTCCCCCTGTAATCTTGCAACCCACTGCCTAAGATGCAGAAAGGGGAGAGAAGCAGACAAGGACCATCCGCCAGAATGATCTCAGGGTGGTCAGTCAAACCATGGATCTTCAGCTTCCAATAACTGGCATGCAGTGGGGTCAGAGATGTCCCTGGGCTGGAGACACTTTTCCAGCAGGCACCTCAGTCTGTGGACATGCATAGGAACTGCCAATTTATGATTTAAAGACTGAATTTATTTACTTATTAGAATAATACCTGGCACATCTCCAAAACTTTCAGCAGACTTCACTATGGAAACAAAGAATTAAAAATATAACAATAATATTAATAAATATTCTTGATATCTACTCAGTAGCTGGAAATATTGAATTTATCAGACCAAACACCATAATTTTACAAAAACCCACCTGCTTGGAACTGCCTATATTCTTAGACACTACAGTAATAATTCTTAGATCCTTGGTTAGGACTTGCATTATTAAGTTTCCACCAATCTTAGACGGTGAATCTAACTGTAGATTACCCACACATAATAATATTTCCAATATATTTCTACCCAATTCTACTCAGAGTTATTTGCCATGACCCAGGACTTTTGCAACGTGGGAGAGAACTGCGATCCCTAAAGATCAGCAAATGATAATTGACTTGTGTCATTACTAGATTATTGTTGACAGCGAGCGGTATCTCTGCCCGATGACCAGCCTTGGCGGGGAAACAAGCATCTCCAGGCATTTTGCAAAATTCACTCGTTAGAAAATAAAATCATCATTAAACCATTCAGGGGGTTGTAAATCCATAAACACCCAGGCATGTAATAAAAATATTTGGGAATTCCACACAGTTCCAAACAGTCCAGGTATTTCTCATGCTACCTGTGCTAGACTGGTTTCCTAGATATGTCTGACGAATACATATTTACGCAGCTAAATTCTATCTTGCCCTCCTAAAAAAAAATTGCTTAATTTTGACAGCGGGCGGGAAATATCTCCAGGCATTTGTGCAAAAACCACGCGTTAGAAAATAAAACTATCCCGGGGGTTGTAAAATCCACCCGGCCGCCCGTTCTTCTCATTAACGGTCCTCGCGACCGCTTCATTTCGAATGTCAGCGAGGGAATCCGTCCGCCACGTCACGCAGCCGTCAAGTTCCGCCGCCTCTTACTTTAGATCCACGCGGCGCTCGTAGCCGGGCAACCGGGCGGAAATGGCGTCACATGCAGCCGCTGCATTCAAACTCTCGGAAGCCGCGTTCGAGAGGCCGTCAGTTCGAAGCGGAGCGGTTCTGCCGTTGTTTCCTGCTCGCCGCTCCGGGCCGTCCCGACCCTTCCTTCCGTGGAAGGGAGGGCGCAGTGCTGTCAGTGCCGCCGCCGCGTCTTGCCATCTTAAAGCGCTCCTCTCCGCCAGGCTGTGTCCACCTAGCGCTCCAGAGGCTTTGCTGAGGTGTGTATGGGGAAGGCGGGGGGGGGGGGGGGAGAGGGCTCGGGAGCTGCGTTCTTCCGCCCTAGCATGTCGGTCCTCTTGAGCCTTTGTGGAAAGAAAGAAGATCTGCCTTGGAAGCGGGCCTCAACAGGTGGTGGCCCTTGACCGATGTCTATGGAGTTTCTCACTCCTCCAGGTCATGGTGGTCCCAAAGGTGCTTTTTCAAGAGGCAACTGGATTTTCTTGTTTTTTTCTTTGAAGACGTTTCGCTTCTCATCCAAGAAGCTTCTTCAGCTCTGACTGGATGGTGGGGAATGGAAGGATTTATATTCCTTGCAGACAGCTGGTCATTTGCATTCTTTTAGAGAGTCGTTGAGGGGGATACGCCATCATCTATCTCCAGTCTACAACACAGTCCTTTCAACAGTTCCAAGAAGGCTCCACACCCATTTGCATTACTCAGGTGACGCTGAAGACACAGATAAGCCTCCCACTGGCATCAGTGACTCTTTAAAAGAATGCAAATGGCCAGCTTTTTTCAAAAATTGAAAAAAAAGCACCTTTGGGACAACCATGACTGGATGACTGAGCATCTCTGTAGACATCTCTCTGGCGTAGGCCTCCTCCTTGGGATATGGTTTAATATGGCTAGTTGAAGACAATTAGCACCTGCATATTGCATTGTGTCTGTTTCCTTTAATTTCCTCATAATGCCCATTTTTAAGGTTTAATGTTCTATTTGGAAATAAGTTTTGCTATTTTACAAAAATATTCAGAGGGTTTTGAAAGGAATTTTTATTTTTCATACTACTTATGATGGGGCAGAAGCTGACATGTTTTTATTTGTCGGTTGTAAAATGCTGTGTTTGTATACATTGAAACTATGAATAAATGGATTAGTTGTAATTGTAATATATATTAGAAAATAATTCCCATAAACTTGTACTATTTGTGGATTTGGAATTAGAGGAATTTTTAAAAAAAATCTTGCAGATGAAGTGGCTGCTTTTTGAATAGTGCCTGATGATTTTTTGGGAGAACCTCAAGTATGACATCAAAGAAGTGGGGATTCAAGTCTGGTGATTCCAAATCTGAATCAGAATTGCAGGTGTATAAGAAAGAAAATGCAGCTCTGAAAAAGTCTTTGGAAGAAATCATTAAGGAGAAAAGCAAAATGACACCCGAAGAAAGGAAGAGGCTTCTGGAGGTGATATAAATTAAAATAATCTAACAAAATAATCTTTGTTTTGCATCTAAATTAAAACCTGGATATTAAGTTTGAGACAAAGCATTTTGTAAAGCAAAGGCTTCACATTTCATCTAATTACAAAAGAAACTAATGGGATGCTAATCTTTACTGCAGGGGTGGGGAACGATGGCCCTTTTATGACTTGTGGACTTCAACTCCCAGAATTCCTGAGCCAGTCATTCTGCCTTACTGTAATGTAATGTCTTACCAGGGGTGATAGATACCCCTGTTTTTCTTTGTGCCCTATTGTGTAGCCTGTTAGCATTGCTTCTAGATTTCTGCAACTACAACCACATCTGACAATGGGATGGCAAGTTACCTTCCCTAAGACGTGCTAAATGTTTGCTTTATTCATTCATATATTAGTTCCTTTTGTTCTAATGCATATGAAGCACTCAGGACAAGTAGTGTGGCTCTTTCACTGTTGCTTTTGTGACTGTTAACATAACCATAGTAACTTTTTAAAATGATTTATTTCTTTATATTTCAGAGAAGAAATGTGAGATTTTATGCATTTCTTTCCAAAGGTTTAGTTACCCTTCCTTCTCTTCTCATAAAGTCTGTATATTTGAAAGCCCATATGAATTAGTGTAATTTAAGTAGTTGAAGTGTTTTGAACTATCTAAATTCAAATTTAATTGTAAATAGCGGACAATTGATAAAGCATCATCTGAGCTGTTTATGTACATAGAAGTTATTTATATTGTGCATTCTTGTTGAGACTTCTTTTTATGGTTAGTTAAAGTGGTGGAGCCTCTTCTATTTTTGTTTCGCTTTCATATTAACATTAAATCCCTGATTTCATAAGAATTACCTGTAGACTTTTTTTTTTTTTTTTAGTTCTTTGGAAGGTTTTTTGTCCCTGCTTTGGCATACTGGACATAATATTTTGGTAAAATGTAAACAATTTAATGAGACTATACCTACAATTAAATGGACAATTTCTTGGCAGAATAGTACAATCATATTCCAAATCCTGTGCCATAAGCTTAATTTTACTATCTTTCCAATAGATTAATATTTGCCAACATGATTAGCCACTTCTACTCAATCAGGCATTTGTAGTTTGGAAACTGACCTTTTTTTCCTGTTAAATGCTTGCTTGTACTTCATATAGAAAATACTTGCCCTTGAAACAGAAACAGAAGAATATAAAAATAAACTTGGAAAGAAAGATCAAGAAATCCAGGTCCTGAAAGATGAGTTAAGGAGTAGAAGCAAAAGTACAGATGTTGCTTCTCTGCGGGGGCAGCTAGAAGAGAAAACAAAAGAAGTGGCTAAGCGGGAACAGCTACTAAATTCACTCTCGGAAGAGGTAGAATGGCAGAAAAATCACATATCTGCAGTTTCTGCAAGATGTACAGATCTTGAAAGCAGAGCCAGTAATGTCCAGATCGCCCAGGTGAGTTTATAAAAAATGTGTGTAATGTTACCTAACCCTTTTCCTCATAGTGCTATTTAGAAGTTATTTGGGACTGAACTCCTTTTGGGTAGCATTTGCCCATTAAGAATGATATGTAATCTGGGAGGTCTACCTGAACTCACAGCTCATGCTGAGTAAGAATGCCTTTGCACAACTTTATTTGGTGTACCCATTATGCCAGGCATGTCAAACTCGCGATGTCACGTGACTTTTCCCCCATTGCTGGCAATGGGGTGGGCGCGGTTTCGGCGGGACACATCTGGCCCACGGGCCAGCAGTTTGACATGCCTGCATTATGCCCTTTCCTAGATCGGAATGTAGCTTGATTACTGCAACGCACTCTACATTGGGCTGCCTTTGAAGACTATCTGGAAACTTCAGCTGGTGTGCCTACGTGATTCATGAGCAAATTCCAGATGTAATTCAACATACGGTTTTTCACCTAAAAGCCATTTGTTGCCTAGAGCCCAATTTCTTTAGGGACTGCCAATCTCCCATCATATCAATCTATATGGCTTGATCTGACAGGGTTGATGTACTTCAGGTCAGGGGTCCCCAATCCCCAGGCTGTGGCCCATTACTGGGCTGCGGCCTGTTTGAAACCGGGCTGCGGGAGAGATGGGCAATTGCATGCGTGTGAAGCTCCATTTGCACAAGTGGAGAGCGCTTGCGCTTGCGCACGAAACTCCACACAAAGCTTTGCATGCGAGCGCTATCCGCTCTTGTGAGTGGTGCATGAGCACAAGCACCCTCCACTCAAGTGCCCTCATTGCAAGTGGACCATTGTGTGCAAGCACAGCTGCAAGCACAAAGCACCCTCCACTTGCAAAGCTCTATTTGCGTGACTGGAGGTGACTGTCCGCTGCTCTCACAATAGAACTGTGTGAGTGTGAGCATGCGCCTGCCACTCACATGCCAGGCCCCCTCCCTCCCCATGCCAGCCAGACTGCCAAGCTGGAAAGATTGGGGACTGCTGCTCTAGGTTCCCTATATCAAGCAGTGCTATCTATCATAGCACTGCTTAATATACGGAAGAAGATATACAGTACAAAGAAATGTGCATTCTCTGTCACAGTACCTAGCCTCTGGAATGAGGTTCCCCCAAGATTGGGTGGCTCTTGGCCTAATGATGTTCCAGAGAGTCTTAAAGACCTGGCTTGTAGGATGCATGCATGATGCTATTGGCGAAAGTCACCATCCTGTCCATTTTACTTGGATAGCATATTGCTGTTTGCTTTTTATGCTGAGAGCCACTCAGAGTCAACAAGTTGGGAAAGCTCTGAGCTAAATTAAATAAATATGAAAAAAAATGAGTTGTTGCAATGTAATAATAGGGAAGTAGAACAAGATGGCTTAGTGATTTGCATGCTTGAAAGCTCAAAGTGACAACCACCATTTTCTAATCCACCATCCACAACAGTAATAGGCACGTCGTCACCACAATTGAAATCTTCAGAGCTAAGGTACCGTAGTATGCTATCTGCTTCATGATGCAGTGGTCTGCAGCTATTGCAGTACCAATCTCTGGAAGCGGTTTGGTCAAAATTTCTAAGTGCCCTTCTGTATGTGTCCAGTTAATTATTTATTATTAGATGTAAGCCTGACTGCATTAAAGCCCAAATTTGACATTGCGTTCTGAGAGGTTGACTCAACCTAATCTTTGAAAGCCCTTTGGTTGCCTTAACTTCACAAGATATTATTCCCTCATGGCTAACTGAAATAAATCAAAGATAAATCAATAACTGATCTCGATTGGCTATGAAAAAGCTCTTCAGAAATAAAACAGCTGATTCTGAGCTTAGACTTAAAAAGGACCTAAGCTTTACTGCAAAACTCTGTAACTTAAGCATATTAGGGAGACCATTCACAGGTGCCATACAACACGCCAGCATTTTGTGCTGAACATAGAGAAGAGCTTTTACATTAGCCAGACTCAGGGCCTTACTTTCAGCTCATCTGGAAGAGAAATACAATCGCATACCTGGGCAAGACTGTTTATGTCTGTGTCTCTTAGAGGAAGTTGAATCAACTGCACATATCCTTTGTTGCCCCTTTTATTTAAACTGGAGTAATTTTATTCACATCTCCCTTAACAATCAGACATAGCAAAACAGATATTGTTCTTATTGTTTCCCTCCTAGTAGATATTTCAGAAATGATTTTCAGGAGAGCAGCTAAATTAATAAAATAGTAATTGCATGTTCCTTCAGGATAAATTTTAAATTTGGCATTTCATTATTCTAAAATCTTAATTAACAGTCAGGTACTGCTAATAAATTCATATTTATATGTGTCTACAGTTGTTTGAATTAGTCTAAGATATTACTACTTATGTATTTTGTTGCTTTTGTTTTTAGTAATTCTATATATTTTGATGCTTTATTTTATTTTTATAATGCTCCATTTTTAAATTGAAATTCTGTTAAAATTGTATTTTGAGTAAGTGTTCATAATAATGAAGTTAACAAATTATTGTCTTTAGCATCCTTAATTTAAACTTACTAGACGGATACAGTGGTCCACACAGAATATTTTAACTTTGAATTATTTTGCTGAGGGAGGTACTAGAATAAATGTCCTAGAATTTCCCCCTGGCCTCTTGTTATTTCTAATGGGAGATCAGGTTTTCATAGCATTTGAGCCATGTGGTGGCTTCTGAGCAAAAGTTAACTCATAATTATTGGTGTAACTAAGTCAACCGTAAGGATAGATGAAAAATGGACATAATTTTTATTTCTATTTACGCTTTCCTACTAGATGCTGAAAATTACTTATGTGGACATCACTCTGTTAAAACTCAAGTTGGAACAGATTATAAATTTGATTCCACTGACCTGATTAGCTAAGACAGGGGTGTCAAACTGCCGGCCTGCAGGCCAGTTGCATCATTCGGAGGCTGCACTCACCCCAGCTCCGGCAATACAAAAAAAGTCACGATATGTCGCAACATGCCACGTGACCCGGCGAGTTTGACACCCATGAGCTAAGAGATATTATAGAAAAGGATTACAGAAGTACCACTTATTGAAAGTAGATGGCAGTATAGTATCAATCTTATAGAATTTGAAAATTAAAATACCAAATGCCACAGTGATAAGTCAGGTGCTTGTCCAAATCAGGAAGGATATTTATAGATATTGGGTAATTGAAAGATATCAGCCATTATGCAAAACAATAAGCACAGTTAAATTCAAATATATACATGCTGGCTGTATAGGTTTGGGAATATTACTCTCTTATCCTGAAGCTATAATATACAAAGTTTTAAAATAATAGATTCTAGTCCAGGTAATCTGTCACGTATCCAAATACTTTTAGAATTTCTGTTATCTTTTGCCAAATACATGAAACTTTCCTATTTGTAGGTAGCTCAGTAGATTCTGTTCTGGAATTTATTAAAGTCTCCTTTGAGTAACTCAACTCATAATGTTCACATAAAAAACTGTTGGTGTTGGTACAGAAACAGTTTGCCATTGCCTCTTCCTTCCTTCCTTCCTTCCTTCCTTCCTTCCTTCCTTCCTTCCTTCCTTCCTTCCTTCCTTCCTTCCTTCCTTCCTTCCCCCCTCCCCTCTCCTCTCCCTCCTTGTCGAGATGTGAGACATAGGATTTTATGGTGGTCTCCCATCTAAATATAACTAAGTTCCATCCGGCTTAGTATTTTTAAATTTGCCAAGCCCTTTTATTCTGCAGAAGGAAATATTTAAAGAAATACGATATGTAGAATCTTGAATGTTTCAACAGTTTGAAAAATTACAAAAGCCCAGTGCTTGCAAGGCATAGCGTAGCAGTACCTGCTCCTATCTTCAACACACAGACATCTGCTTTCAGTTAATGGAATTGAACTGTTTCACTCTTCTGTTTTTTAACAGGAAAAAGCCGTGCACTGTGCTGGAACACCAGTCGACATACCTGAAGTTGAAATTCAACTGAAAGACGTAAGGCATTTTATCAAATACGTTATATGTTTTATTTAAGGAACAAAATTAAATTACGTAAATACAGATAATGTAGAATTATCCAATATTAGCCTGTTTGGAGCTAATTGTCACTGGTTTCCCAACAAAGAGTATATGGGAGTATAGCAGTAATAGGGAGATTAGGATCAAATACAAAATTTCATTTTTCTTAGTAAGCAATCAGATCTGTAGCTTCCCACAATCTTGTGACCATGGGAGTACTGGGAATGGCCAGAATTTGAGGAATAGTTGGAAGTACTATTCACTGTACTTGTAATACCACCCTTGTAACTTTGAATGGTTGCCTAATAAATGATTGTTAACCAAGGACAACTTGCATAGGATTATATTCCCTTTTAAAATAGTGTTTTGCATCAGTTCAAATATTGGGTTGAGACAGATTTAAATCTGGGCCCCATTTTTTCATTCAGGGAGGAGGCAGGAATTGAATTTAGTTCCATGGACTTCATGAAAGAACTAATTATAAAATGCTATGCAACAAAAGCTAATAACTTGCTGGTTTATGCCATAAACTTTATAAGCTCAACATTATACTATATATGAGTCACTATCAGTAAAATTTAAAATACCTTAGTCTGAAAAGGTGCTGTCGGACTCCTTATTTTTTGCTACGTAGGGTAACATAGATCTCCTCCGGTGTCATGAGTAAATTATGCTTTTATCTTCACTATTTTGGAGTATATCCATTCAGAAAGCAGCACATTACCTCATTCAAACCTCATGCAATAAATAAGTTAAATTGTAATTTCTCCATTCAAATATTTGTGTATTTGTCTGTAGGCAGAACCCTGATCTGATGTGATGTCTCCCCCACTTTATTAACTGCTGCTATAGTTCAGTCACAAAATAGCATCTGGTCAGCAGTTAAGTCTGTGCACCTGACACGCATCTGAAGATTTATAATACTTCTCTGCTTTTCTGAATAAAACAAACAAATTGGAGGTATGGCAGGCAACCAATATTTCACTTCCCAGCTGGAAAAGAAGGTCAAACCATATTGAAAGCCAAACGTGGGCTTTCTGTTTATGCATTGGTCTCTTTTGCTATGGCACATCCAGTTCCAGTAACGATTAAGAATAGATGATTAAACAAAAATGCAGTGTAGTTCAATCTGCTTTCTTCAAACAAGGCCAGGGACTGAAAGCCTATGACATTGTTAGATTACATCTGCTAAATATTGCTATCTCGTCTTTATCTCTGTAATCTCATTTAAGAAAAATATAAAGAGGAACGTGGAAATAGTACTCTGAGCTAGGAAGAAAGTGCCTTAAATTCCATTAACAGTAACCTTTATGTCTCGTGAAAACTATTCTTAAATTCAAAAACTTCTTTAATATGATGGCTATTTAAAGAATAGCTTTCATTGAGCTATTGAAAGCCTTATGTATGGATTCAAATAAAGTTTAAAAATTGAATACCCATTAAATTGTTGTTTGATCTGCGTGTTATAAGCTTTTTATTTGTAAAGAAATAAGGAATTTCTTGTCAAGATCTTTTAATCTCCTACACATTAATACATATTAAATGCATTGTTTTGTGAAAATTTTATTTCGAACAATGAGCATACACTTTTTAAAAAACCAAGCAATCACTTGTTGATATGATGGTATCATTCTTTATGCATTTATATGGCATCTTTTTGAATACCATCTTTCACAGGTAACAATATATAAAAATCAAAATTAAAAGAATACATTAATAAAACAATGTGATTAACATTAATAAAAATAAATAAGTTATTCTTCTTGTATATTGCAGCATAATAATGTAGTGAAGTCATTTTTTACTCCATTTTAAAGATATGTGGTTTTGGAATTCTTTGCCATAACTTTGAAGGGAACTAATAGATTCCTTGGGAGTTACATTAGGGTAGGTTTGTTGCTGAAAAGGCCCTGCCCCATATTTTATCATTCTATTCATTAAAAAAAATATTTCAGCAATAATCAGCTTCTGGAATGTATGTTTAAAGAAGATTACAGTTCTATACACACTTCCAAGTATCTTCAGTTGAAAATACATAAGTAGGCATATATCAATTATAATGGAATATTTTTCTGAGATGTTTTATAATCCAAATCATTTGTTTAGTATTGTTAATTAATTGAAAAATTACAAAAAAATAAGTACAACTTAAACAGCTTTCAAAAACCTCTCAGAGGGAATTATTCAAAATAGGCATACTTTATAAAAGATGGCATGCATACATTTACTGTGTTCTTCCAAAAGTTTCTTGATCTTAAAGAAAAGTACACTTTAGTCTTCATTTACAGTTCCTTATTTGTATTTTCTTTTTCCTGTATGCTACACCATTCATGTATAGTAACACCTTTTTACACATTGTGTATATTATTTTCACACTCAATAAAGAGGGCTGGACAGAGATCTCTATCTTTGTTCTGAAAATTACTAGTTTTAAATTTGTACTTTTGTTTGTAGGGTAATTTTTGTATACTAAAATTCAGAATAACCTGAAAGTAAAGGTTTTATATCCTTTTTGGAACTGGATCAGTCCTTTGGGTCCAGGTTTCTAGGCAAAGCTAATATCACAAGCCAACAAATTGCAGATGCTTCAATGCGATGTGTACAGTTGCTCTGGTTTTATTTACTCTAGAGCATGGGTCGGCCATCCGAAACGTCGGATGAGCCGCACGGACCCATTTAGCTTAAAAAAAAAAACGCTGGGAGCCGCGCGTTCGCGCATGCGCGCGCACCCGCGCATGCGCGCGGCCCCGTTCGCGCATGCGCGCGCGCCCCGCACATGCGCACCCGCGCGTGCGTGCGCCGTTCGCGCATGCGCGCGCGCCGTTCGCGCATGCGCACCTGCGCGCGCGCACCCCCCGCACCCACGCGCGCATGCACGCATGCCCTCGCCAAAATGGCGGAGGAGGCTCCGGAGCCGCAGGTAAGGCCTCAAAGAGCCGCATGCAGCTCCGGAGCCGCGGGTTGCCGACCCGTGCTCTAGAGCAAGTACAATGGGCTGATCAAGATTAGGATCAAAATATGGGACAAAGTAAGAGCCAGTTGTAGTGGTTAAGGCATTTGGTTAGGAAGCATGAGAATGTGAGTTCTACTCCTGCCTTAAGCACAAGGCCGACTTGGTGACCTTGGGCCAGTCCCTCTTTCTTAGCCCTAGAAAGAAGGTTACATCAAACCTTTTCTGAAAATCTTACCAAGAAAACTGCAGGGACAATCCAGGCAGCCACCAGGCGTCAACAATGACTTGAAGGCAACCAACCAACCAACCAACCAATCAATAAAAGGGTGAGGAAGACAAAGCAGAATACTTATTTATCCCCAGGGCTCTAATTATAGACAACAGTCATACAGTCCATGTGTGAAATGAGTAATAATTTAAAAAAATTCCATTGGCACCATAGAAATAATACACATAGACAATTGTGTAAAACAATTGTCCTTTACCATTACATTTTCCTTCTACCAAATTAGCTACTACACTCTTATACTACAGAAAATAAAATATATGGGATAACCATATATTGAATTCATTGTGTGCTTTGGCCCTAAATTCTGTGTGTGAAGGAATGAAAAATTATAAACTCTTTAAATATTAAGCTGTATATCTTGGGAAGATATAAAAACACTTATTTTAAACGCTTCTTTTTTTATTCTCTCTCAAGCCATCTCTTTCTCACTTCTCTTCTTTTACCTCCCCTCATTTTTAGCAACCGTTCCTTCCCAACTTATACGTTATTTCACTAACAACTGTCTTGTACGTGTGTACGACTGTACTGGCATAGGCACCCAGTTCATCTAAAAGGTGCTAGAATAGTTGAATGAGAATGTATTTGGCATGTGATAGGGCACAGTTTAATTCTAAATGTGGCCTGCACATAAGAGAGCATGATTTGGAGCCTGTGATAAATGAGTTTGTTCCGTCCAGTTCTTCAAACTCATTGCCACTGTCCCACTTTTATGTGACTCATAGCTTGAACAAGCTAAGGAACAACATGTAACCAATGTACTGGCAAACCATCGGATGTCTGCAGGAAGCCTTGTTGATTAAATCTAGAATTCACTTTTGAGTACGTGTGCATATTTACTTGGAAATTGTATGATTTAATCTGTTTCCTTTCAAGTTACGTTGAAAGTGGCTAGGTACCACTGTATATTGAACCACATTAGTTTATGATCATTTGCAACAGCAGAATATGCTGGCAATGAAGAAAAAGTACAGAGGTAATTTTTCACTGGTTTTGTGTTTGCTTTTGCTGTGGTATACTGAAATGTCACGCTAACAGGAGTCATGCAAAAGAGGATGCATTTCAAATACTTGATTTACAGGAAAAGGGGATATAAAAATAGTTGGGTTTTTTTCTCATAGAAGTCTCACTCACTTTCAAATCTCTTTACAGGCTTTAGAGAAAAACCAGCAGTGGATAATATATGACCAGCAACGGGAGGCTTATGTTCAGAGTCTCTTAGCAAGGATTTTTGATCTGGAACAGCAGCTAAAAACTGTCATCCAAGAGCAAGCAAAGGAAGCTAGGGCAGAAGGTATAGACTGATTATTCTCCGAACTGCATAGGACCAAAAAATTAACTTATATTGGTCTGATTTCCATGTTCAAAATATTGTAGCTGTAAGAAGAGCTCTTCTGAAATCTATATTTGTGCCACTCAGTGGTGGGATTCAAATATGTGAACAATCGGTTCTCTGTGTGGATGCCGCTTCCGGAAGTCCACTCTGGGCCTGGGCAACAAAAAATTAGCTACCGGTTCTGCCGAAGTGGTGCGAACCGGCTGAATCCCACCACTGGTGCCATTGTAATTTTTAGGAGGGAGGGTGGGAGAGAAAATACATTCTGGTCATTGTGTAGATCCCAGACTCCCAATTTTATACATAGGAAAACAGCATTTGTTGATCTGGTCTGGCATGTAACACTCGCTTTTTAGAAGTTGATTTAAACATTCATATCATTCCTACTGAGTTTACAATATTTCTGAGAACAACTTCCATAGTACAAAGATGCAGGCAAGACTTCTTGATAACACGTTTCACACTTCGTTTGCTTTTGGAAATTCTTCTGCTATTAGGTATTTGTTTTGTGCCTGAATAATTATTAGTATTATATTTCTTATCTATGCGATGTTTGATTAAGCATTTGTATGCCATGAGACATATTGGCATTGTGACATTAAGCACCCCATTCCCTAAAATTGTCCAGCAAGATTAAAGGTGATAAAATATTAAACAAGTCCAGAAACATAAGGATTAGAATTCTAGAGCAGTATCTCCCAGTAATTTTTTCCCTATTCCTGTTGAGAGTAGTTGCTCTGGAATCAAGTTCTTTCTGCTCCAAGATTTCTCCTGCATCCCGCTATAATCACAGACTAGAGAAGAACAGTGGTAATTTTCTCCTCCCCACCTTGCCATACCACTACTGGTTTTATTTTCCCATGCTCTACCACTAGTTTTTAAAGATGCTTTATTGTATAGAGGAGAGGAGAGGGTTAGATTAGAACATCTCTCTGTGCCTGCATGCCTAAATTCTCTCTTCCTCTTGAATGATGGTAGAAATATGGGTGTGGACTAGAGTTTGTAGCCTTGTACTTTCACTGCCATGTCCAAGATACATTTTACAAATCTCATACCATCATAATGTGTAATTAGTGAAGGAAGAACTCTTGATAGTCAAAAATAGCATATTAGTAGGACTTTCCACTAGAACTAGAAAAGTTGTAATAATAACATATTCAAAGATGGAATGGCGGCATGGAGGAAACTGGCAACATTGGATCTTCATCACTGACATATTCAGAGGAATATTTAAAAAGTTTGTAGACTAATCTATTTGTGCTTGTTGGTTTTTAAGGTCACTAAATGAACCTTATTGGGGATTTGAACATGTTTCCAGAGGTACATCAAGCACCGTAGTACCCTTGGAATGTGCTGTAGAATTTCAGTAATATAAAGTGCCATATGGAAAGCTATAAGAAGTGTCTATATCAGAATACATTTAAATAAAGTTTCCCATTTTATACACTTATATTCGTACAAAAAGAGCAGATTGTCATGCAAAACCATATTGGTTTAGAACTATAGGTACTTTATAAACAGCAGATAAAGTGATATTCTTGTTTATTTAAAGTACTGTAAGATAATTTATGTTCATGTTAGAACATATTACAAAACAAGTGCTTAATGTTGCTAGTATCTGTGAAATATCCTGCAGTTTTTAGGTAAATTTTCATATTTAGATTATTGAATGTTTTTGTTTTCAATTTTAATATTCCGTAAGCAAGAAAGATAGCGTTCCAAAACAGCATATCTTAAAATTCAGTCATTTGAAGTAACTGAATAGTATTATAGTACGGGTGGTAAATTTAAAAAAATCCCAAGAATCTACCATGATTATGATTTCTGGGCTCACTATGAGGAGATGCCAACATGTGAGATACTATGATGCCGTAATTCAGTGCTTACATCTAAAGTGCAACATGCTGTTTTGCTTCATATTTTCACATATTTGCTTCATATTTTCTTTTTTCTTTTGTTCTGCTCCATGTCCCTTTGCCTTTTGGTGGAATCCTAAAAGGAGACAAGCAGAGATATTATGAACAGATGTTGGCCACAGCAGAAAGGAATCTGGAAGCAGAAAAGCAAATAGTCTCCCAGCTACATGCTGACCGTAATGAATTGCAAAGGAAGTATGATGAAATTAAGCAAGAGGCAATAAATGCAGATGGTCTACTGAAGCTGCAGAAGCAAACTGATATTAAGGCTCTTCAGGATGAAAACCACCTCAAAGGGCAGCTCTTGCAAAGAGTTACACATGAGCATGAAATGACCAGGAAAAAGCTGGATGAAGAAAGGAAGCGTGCACAAGCCCTCTCAGTTCAGGTCTTTGTACTGTTGCCTAGACGCTTTTTATTATAGGCTTCCCAAATTGATCCTGCAGATTGGGAATTCAGGGTATTGCAGGTTCATTCCATGTGGTGGTGGAAGGTAGCGTTGGGATTAGTTGCGTCTGTCTAAAGATACTTTCAAGATTAAACCCCTTTAAACAGTTCTGCTAATGTGGTTAATAGCCAGTAACAACCTGGGTGCATACCTTAACCCTGATTTTGGTAGTGAGTGAAATAAATCAGGTGGAAGGGAATTTTACAGGTAGTCCTTGATTTACAACAGTTTGTTTACTGACCGTTCAAAGTTACGATGGCACTGAAAAATGTGACTTATGACCATTTTTCACAGTTATGACACATCCCCATTATCATGTGATCCAAATTCAGATGCTTGGCAACTGGTTCGTACTTATGACCATTGCTGTGTCCTGAGATCATGTGATCACCTTTTGCGACCTTCTGACAAGCAAGGTCAATGGGGAAGTCAGATTCCCTTAACAATTGTGTTAATAATTTATCAACTGCAATGATTCACTTAACAACTGAGGCAAGGAAGGTTGTAAACGAAATGGGGCAAACCTCACTTAACAAATGTCTCACTTAACAACAGAAAGTTTGGGCTTGATTGTGGTCGTAAGTCAAGGACTACCTGTATTTGTAGCATGCACATCTTCAACCCTCTAAATATATTCATCTAACATTGCTTTAAATATCACCAAAGGTGATAACGGCATGGATACACCTGCATCTTGTCTAGGCTGGCCATTGAAGACTATCTCTGTATTTGGACAAGTATAACTGAGAAGAAATTGGGAGGCATAAGGTTTAAGAAAAGGAGACATTGCTCCTCTTCATGCTGTCATTACAGTAGTAGTAAAAGTGTAGCAGAGGAAGAGCAAAATAAATCCATGAAAGTGTCTTGTATTTATTATTTAAAGTTAGAATATTTCGGACATGTGATGCGACACCCAGAAAAAAAAAGGCATACTCCATTTAATCCTCCAGGGAAAGATTGAGGGCAAACGAGGTCCAGGCAGAAGAAGAACATCATGGCTTCAAAATGTAAGGGACTGGTTTGGACAAAACTCAGCAGCACTTTTTCGTGCGGCTGCTGATAAAAACAGGATCGCCAACGTGATCGCCAATGTCTGATAACGGATATGGCACAAGAAGAAGAAGAAGATTTATTATTTGGAAGCTTTTTATGTATTGATTGTCACATAATCTCCTCTTCATATTTTACAGGTTGAAGTGCTCCATAAGTCTTTGATAAAACAGCAGGAAGAACAGACAAGAATAGCAGCTTTGGAACAACAGGTACTAAATTATGCTCTCTCACACGTAGCATGGATCTTTGTGACTAATATCCCCCCACTCTAATCTTCATTTTAATATCAAAAATGTGTCCTAATTTAGAAGTTGTCTACATTTCTATGGTCCAGAAATTGTAACGTTATTAATGTAATTTGTCATAGTGTCTGCTCATATTTAAGCTTTGAACAGAATATGAATTTAAAATTCATTCAGGATTAATTGTATCCTCTTTGTAATCTTTACAAGTCTTTACTTCTTTTATCAAACTATTCTTTTTAGCTATAAAAAGGTAACTTTTATTTTGTATATAGGCAGATGTTTAAATGGAACATGTAATTATCAGATATGAAAAAAACAGGAGACCATTTCATTTTTCATCCAGTTCTTTTCTTCTAGATACAGTCATGCACATCAGACTTTGAGAATGAAAAACTAGATCGCCAGAGCCTGCAAATCCAGTTGAACAAAGTTCTTAAGGAACTGCGGAAGGCAAGAGACCAAATTACCCGTCTTGAGCCCTCAGTAAGTATTGATGGATTAGGACTGAATCTTTACTAGAGCTGTGCAGAGAGCCAGCATGAAAGGCAAAATAACAGTTACCCTGTGATAAAATGGGCAGCCGATAAATTGGATGGATGGGAAAGGAAAGGAAGATTTGCAGCAGGTATACATGTACTTCTAGCATCTGTCAGGAACACCATAACCCAAATGAGTCTTTTTCTGAGATATGATAGTTGCTCAGTCTTGAGGAAAGGCTGAATATGACTCTGAATCACATTTCGCTCTTCAAATCTAGACCTGCACAATCCTAAGACATCCTTTTCATTTTCCACATATAGCATGTATACTGAACTGCAATTGTTGATGAGTTTGTATTTTGTTTGCCAGGTGTATTGTTTTTTATAACAATTTCACACAAGCTGTTGCAACTATTTGATGCTGTACAGACTCCTCTGAGAACCTTTGCCTTTGGTTTTAAAACAGCATCTTGTGGGGAATTTAGAAACATGGTAAATAATATCAAAACAGACTTTTCCTGATATAAAACTTTAATGTCTTTTTTTTCTTTATACATTACTAGATTCTGTTACAATCCAGTCAGATATCTTTTTTAAATTCAATTATATTTAGATATTTGACTCCTAAAAGAAATACTGTTGGCACGCATTATAAATTATATACTATCTTATTTAAATGCAACAGTTTTTTTTCCAGAAGCTTCCAGAACGTGGTGGATGTTTAGAAGTCTTAGACAACTTCCACGCTGCTTTTGAAGACAAGTTGATGATACAAGACAAACGTTCTTTACCAAAACGTATAAGCCTTCTGGATGAAAGTTTCCTGGAGTGTCCAAAATGTAAAACCCAATATCCTACAAGCCAGCATAGGGAATTATTAGCTCACATTGATTTCTGTACAGTTTAATTCCTAGAGTAGGCCTGTAGCTCTGTCTCAATACACCCATGCAATTTAACAGAAAATAATAGCTTTTTAAAAACAACTCATGAAGATGCTAAAGGACTACAGTTCATATTTCAACCAAACATTTGTGCTGTAATTTAATGTTTATGAAGGACCAGGAAGTAAACAACTTTGTGCATGGCATCTTCAGTTCTGAACTACTGATTGTATTTCCACTCTCAGCCAAGAAAGTTATCTTATTTTCTATAGGCTAATACATCATGCAAATGTTCAATTACTGCTGTTTTTACTTTACTGGATTAACATATGATACTTTACCTTGCCTCCAGAAATGCATTTTGACATTTCAGTTTACCGAGGCCCTCTAACATTTGCAAAAAGGAAATTCTTTTTGATATCCAATGAGCTGTGAACATGTAGTCCACATGAAGGAATGCATGGAGACAGTTGGATGTAAGAGGAAAACAAATATCAAGTAGCCCAACTTCTAATTTCCACTGAACTCTTCTTTGCAAAAAGAAAGCAAGTCCCAAATTCAGAACATCAGGTGTGTCTTGACTATTGCTTCCATTTTGTTTAAGATATGCTCTCATTTGCACTTGTTATCCCTGAGCTGAAAGCTTAGGGATATAACTTATCAGGGAACCTGTATAAGGAAATGCTTTTTAAAATAATAAAATGGAATCGGCTAGGCCACCAATCCTCTACATATGTCTTTTTTAATATTAGGAACGACTGTACATGAAGTTGCTTGTTATTCCCTCTTGAATTTACTATATCCCCTCTGCCGTTCTTTTGTTTATAACTTCTACTGTGCTATTTCTTCAGTGTGATTTGAGCTTTAATCAAGCTTCCCAGAATATGATTGGATTGTATCCCCTTCTTTAGGAAACACTGTGTCTTGGTGGCTTATAAAACTACTACTAAACGAGATAAGAACAATATTTTGTAACCACCACACAGATATTTCACATCAATTTGAAAGCAATTACTGTTGCCAGAATCATAGGGTGCAGGTAGCCCTTGACTTACGACTGTCCATCAAAATTGTAAGTCGTAATGGTCATAAAGTCGATTTTATGACCTTTTTTGGGTCATAAAAGGCACATTAAATGACTGCTGTGGTCGTTAAGTGAACCAATGGTTCATTGTGAGTGTGGTTTTCCCCCAAAACCAGGAGTGAATGCTGGTTTTCTGCAAAACTCTCGTAAAATGCAGCTCTGTGACCCTGTGGCACTGCAAATGGCCATAAAGGTGACCCGGTTGCTGAATTCCCAAAGTCTGATCCTGTGGCTGCTGAGGGACTTGACCCATCGGACTTTGAATCTGGACTGTAAGGAGCCCCCGGGGTAGGTCCATCGTAACTGAACAGTTGCAAGTTGAGGACTACCTATAATTATCATGCAAATTTTGTGGGAAGTTCCTGTATGCCAAGGAGACATGGATAAAATGAAAAGGAGAAAGTGGTCTTGAGTCTTAGTTCTCTCTGTGCTATAGAATAATTATGAACATCAGAGAGTCAAGATCACACCTGAAAACTACTCTTTTCTGTATTAATCATCTGCTATGGAAAATATGTTTTTCTATAAATTCCATCACATTATCCTGCTAGTGGAGGGGAAAAGATTAATGAAATTAATGTTTCATAAAGGAAGACAATATGTGCCCTACAATGATAAATAACCGTTTAATTCCATTTTTCTGAAACTTTTACCCACAATTTCTGAAAATTGAGGTTACTGTTGCCTTTTGGGAAGAGGGCCCAGGATCCCTTTGAGTCAGTCTTGATTCCTGGCAAAGTTTTTGGGAAGTGGTTGTTCCTGCTTTCTTCTTGGGCTGGGAGAAAATGACTGGCCCCAAATCACCCAACTATCTTTGTGCCTAAGGTAGACTGGAATTTACGTTCTCTTGCTTTCTAGCCTGGTGCCTTTAAGCAATATACCAAACTGACTAAAATTCTCAAATAGGCTATCTCATGGGATAGAATGTGTGATATACATTACATAGAATGCTACTTCAATCAATATATAGTGATGTTTTCTAATAAAGACTGATTTTATAATATCTAAATTGTTATAATCTGGTAACATTTTGAGTTTTTTTATTAATCAGGAAGGCCACGTGGCTGATAGATTTATTCATAAACCACTTAAGGAGATAATCTACCATAATGGGAACCAATAATTATTCTTCCTAATTTATTTTCCCTAAAAAAAAGGACATTATTTGGAATGGAGTTAAGAGTCAGGAAAATAATATAGAAGTTCTGCCTGAGAAGAAAAGAGATCTCTGAGATCAGCAATTGTAAAGAGATCATACCAAATTTATGACTAGCATACTATATAATCACTTCAAGCAAATCAGAAAATTGTTCTGGAAACTAGCACCCTGCCATCTGCCTCAGTGTTGTTAGCTAGAGGTCTCAGGTTTTCTGATCGATGTTGACAACTATCATGTGAAGGATAATAAATCCAAGACTGGCATGGTTATTGTGCCCAAAATATTTTTTTCCAGACAAACTGCCAACCATTAATAATGTAAGTCAAGAAAGCATTAAGTCATGTGATTGCCTTAATTAAGTAAGTGTTGTTTTCCAAGGATAGAGGAAATATTTTGGGGGTTTAACAGAAGAGACTTGGCAGATAGAGGTGAAGAGAGGTTGTTTCATTTGTTGAATTAGTAACTACTAAGAGGAAACACTAGATGAGAAAAGAACAGAGATTTAAGGCAGGGCTTTTCAACCTTTTTACCGATTGTACCACTTTTAGGATATGGCAATATTCGAGTACCACCTAGCAAGGTGTCAAAAACTTGGTGACAAAAAAAATCTGTTCAAAGTTGCAATTGCACTGAAATGACTTATGACCATTTTTCACACTTATGACCATTGCAGCAACAGGGTCATGTGATTTATATTTGGATGCTTGGCAACTGATTCATATTTATGATGGTCACAGTGTCCCAGGGTCATGTGACCCCCTTCTGCAACCTTTTGACAAGCAAAGTCAATGGTAGAGCTGCTGGTGGCCAAGTGCTAAGGCAGGACTTCCCTCCCTCCCTCCTTCCCTGCCTCCCTCTTTCTCATGCCCACCTCCTTCTGAAGGAAGAATTTGAACCCCCCCATATTTTCCCTCTTCCATATATTGATCAAACAAGGAAAGGCCTCCAGAGACAGAAAAGACAAGCTGCTGAGTGAACTAGCTTAAAAAGGCACTTCCCCTTTAAGAATTAGTTACTAGCTAGAAAGGAAAGTAAGGAGCCCAGCCGGCACTTAAGGAAGAAAAAAAAATGTAAGTACTGGCTGCCGGCTAAGGCAGCCTCCCCAAATGGCTCCATTCATAAGTAAAATCTGCAGCTCCAGAGGATTCTCTCACTGTAAGTCTTTGCCTGTGCTGGCTCTTTCCCTTCCCCACTACACTTGACTAGGCAGGGCTGCGTACCACCTGCCACTCATTAATGTACCACAAGTGGTACACGTACCACAGGTTGAAAAGCCCTGATTTAAGGCACCCGGGTAGGAAAGTACACCTTATATCAGAAAAGACCTAACTCTGCAATTATCCATGATTCCTAATTCATAGGGTATGGAACTTGTGGAGGCCCTATGTAATGTACTTTGGATGAATAATGCTAGAGTTGCTTAAGAAAGCTGCATGCCTCCTCTATATCCAGTAATGGCAGTTTGTTTCCCTGTCTAAATAAAAGGACTAGATCACTAGAACTTGTCCGCAATGCAGAATTGCAATGTTCACATAGGAAGGTCTGCTTTGTCTGCACTATGGAAGGACTCCTATGCTACCAATCTTAATTTAAAGTGGTCTCATAAGGCAGATTTCAAGGAAAACATAATTGTTTTATTAGATTTATTTCACTGCCCAGAATTCCTCTTTGAGGGACATGGGTGGCTCAGAAATGTGAAAAATAGATATTTGTTTTGAAACATATTAGCAAAAATACCCTCAAGTTTGATTCCAGATATTCTTCTATGCATATATTGCAAACCAAACTGATACTTCACCTGGAAGATTAGAATATTAATAATTTTTATTATGATTTTATTTAGTATATGATAGGTGCCTATTACTATTGGTACTACCCTTGCTTGCTTTTGCCACAGTCTTTCTATTTCTATTTGTAGGTCTTTGTATTTTGTTATCTTCTCCAGTTCTTTCTCGTCTATTCTGCTGTCTCCAGGCACTGCCACGTCCACTATCCAGACTTTTTTGTCTTTCTTATCGACAATTGTTAAGTCCGGGGTGTTATGTTGCAGGTGCTTGTCTGTTTGAATTCTGAAGTCCCAGAGCAGTTTAACTTTATCATTTTCTATTACTTTCTCTATTATTATTATTATTATTATTATTATTATTATTATTATTATTATTATTATTATTATTATTATTATTATTATTATTATTATTATTATTACCCCCTGCTCAAGCAGAAGAGAATCTGTTTGATTGGTTGATGGCTCTCACTATTAGGAAATTTCTCCCTAGTTCTAAATTGCTTCTCTCCTTGGTTAGTTTCCATCCATTGTTTCTAGTCTTGCCTTTTGGTGCTTTGGAAAATAGTTTTACCCCCTCACCTCGCCCCGCAAATATTGGAACTCTGCTATCACATCTCCTCTAGTCCTTTTCATTAGACTAGACATATCCAATTCCTATAATCGTTCTTCATATGTTTTAGTTTCCAGCCACCTAATCATTCTTGTTGCTCTTCTTTGCATTCTTTCCAGAGTCTCAATCTCTTTTTTATATTGTGATGACCAGAACTGGAGGCAATATTCCAAGTGTGGTCTCACTAAGGCTTTGTAAAGCGGTACTAGAACTTCACGTGATCTTAATTCTATCCCTCTATTAATGCAGCTTAGGTTTCATTGGCTGTTTTGGTTGCTGCTGCACACTGTTGGTTCATATTTAAGTGATTGTCCACTGGGACTCCAAGATCCCTCTCACAGTTACTGGCATTAAACCAAGTTTCACCTAGCCCATAGCTATACAGTTGCTTTTCTTGCCTAAGTGTAAAACCTTACTTTTATCTACACTGAATTTCATTTTGTTAGATAAGGCCCAGTGTTCAAGTCTGTCAAGATCTTTTTGGATCTTGAGCTTCTCTCCTAGGGTGTTGGCTATTCCTGCCAACATAGTGTCATTTGCAAATTTGATGAATTCCCCTTCTATTCCGTCATCTAGATTGTTTATGAAGATATTGAAGAGTACTGGGCCCCAAACAGAACTTTGTGGTTCCCCCCTACTTCCCTCCATGTAGATGTTCCATTGAGGAGTACATGTTGAGTACAATTTGTCAGCCAGTTACAAACCCATCTGGTGGTGTTGCTGTGTATTCCACATTTTTCTAGCTTGCCAAGAAGTAGGTTGTGGTCTACTTTATTGAATGTTTTACTAAAAGAGAAGTATACTATGTCCACAGCATTTCGCTGATCCACTAATTTAGTCACTTTGTCGGAGAATGAAAAAAGATTTGTTTGGCATGATCTGCTTTTGACAAACCCATGTTGGCTTCTGGTTATAACTTTGTTTGCTTCTAGGTGTTCACAGATTTGTTGCTTGATTATCTTTTCCAAGATCTTCCCAGGTATTGATGTCAGGCTGATTGGTCTGTAATTTCCTGGATCTGTTCCCCCCCCCCTTTTTTTTTTTTGATGAAGGGAACTACATCATCTCTTTTCCAGTCCTCAGGTAGTTCCCTGGTGCTTCAAAAACTTTTAAAGATATATTTCAATGATTCGGAAATTACATCTGCCAGTACTTTCAGAATTCTGGGGTATAGTCCATCAGGACCTGGTGATTTCAATCTGTCCAAAGCTGAAAGATGTTGTCTTATTTCTCCATATTTTAATTTGCATTCCTAACCCGTCATTTATGGTTCTGTTTTTGATAAGTTGCGTAGTGTTTTCTTTTTGCATGAAGACAGATGCAAAGTATGAATTAAGTACTTCTGCTTTCTCTCTGCTGCCTGTTACTTTTTTGCTATCTCTTATTAGTGGACCGATTGTTTCAGGTGTTGCTGAGGATAGTCGGAATGTAAACTTCCCTCCCAAGATTCCAGGGCAAGAAAGGCTGGTTTGGAGAAGATTTAATTTTAATCCATGGTGATCCAATAGACAGGTTTCCTATTTCTCTGCTACATTCTGAATGGTAAGAGGATGATTCCTGTGAACGCCATTCTGATGCTGCAGCAGGTTTTGATAGGCAAACAAGTGTTGCCATTGCCAGCTGGTGATTACTCATCTGAAGGCAGGGAAAAGGGACAGATCTTTCTGGAAAGCAAAGAATGTTTGATGGTTGAGAATTGTGTACACAGGTCACAATGGGCAAGGTGTTCTGGAAATGGACTGGAGAAGCAAGACCATATTGATTACTTATGGACTTCTCAGCAGCTTTTGATTTCATAAGTTTGTTAAGTTTTTCTAGGTAGGTTTCCTAGACCAGATATTCAGGACAGGATCTTTCACGGGGCTGTTTTATTGGGGAGGGGGAGGGGAGGGAGGACCAGGCAATTTCAGAATATAAGGTAGAAACCTTGTTTTGTTCAGTATTCAGCATTCATGAAAATGCTGAGTGACATCTGAAGGTTTATACCCAAGTCCTCAGCTTGCTAACCTACCTCTATTTCTTCTTGATAGGTAATATAACACAAGTATTACATTTGGGTCCAAAATCAGTAATATGCTGGATGAGGGCCAATAAACTTGAATTCAAACAAAATAAAAGTACTCTTGATGAAGCAATAGTTTGTTCAAAGAGTGTTCAGGTCTTCTGGATGCAGGGTAACCCCCTCCCTGAAGGATCAGTCTTACAGTCTGAAAGTGCACATCCATCTGGCTTTGCCAGTAGACAGCCAAGCATCATTAGGGTTATGGAGCCTCTTAGCCCCTGAGGTCACCCTTTCATAGGGATCAGCAAGAGTGAAAGCAATGAGCTGAACCATAAAATATGCATAGTCTCATGCAAATGCCATGAGTATGTATTTATATTAGATATTGAGATGCAGGTACGTTATTGCGGCATTTATGTGATGATGTCACTGTCATATCATTTTGGTATTATGATTTGCTGCAGATACTGCTGCTCTCATAGGCAACAATAACTTGACCATCTCCAGAAGGAGTATTTTGAAGCATACAAAAATGGGCGTGAGTTGAAAAAGGCAGTACTGAGATTATAAAACAAGCTCTGGGAAAATCTTTGCTTGTCCTTAAACAACATCATTAGCTTCCAAGCGATTACAAAGAGAATTCTACTGTTATCTCTAAAGCCTTCCAAGTATTCTGGCAGAAGCAGCTATTCACTCTTCCATTAGGTTGCCTAATGGGCACCAGGGACCAGTTCCGTGGAGAGAGGTTTTTCCATGGACCGGAGAGTGCGAGATTTGGTGTGCTGCCTGCATCCCACGGATGGGGCTTTGCATGTTTGTGCGGACCGGTTGCTGGCATGCTGCGGCCCGGTACTGGTCCACGGACCGGGGGTTGGGGACCCCTGATATAGCCCATTTTCTGAGTCCTGCTCAGTCCTCTCTCTGAAATGAGTTGTGAAGTAACTTGATCGACAATTTTGTCACTTATGAAATTCTTTTAGGCAATTTCCCTTCCTCCATCACAGGAGGCCTGCATACTTGAACATCTTTCCTGGGTCAAACAAAGCCTTTTAATCACTGCTGATGATTTCAGTGCGTGATTTCAATATCTTTTATTACTCTATTTTTACATAGGTAAGATATTCTGAGGATATGTCTACTTTAGGCATATTTTTAGAATAAAAATACAGCAGAGTGGGAAATCACTTAATCCTTAATGGGAAGATTAAGTAGGACAGTGAGGTAAACATATCTCTCTTAATACTAAAGTCATTCTGCAAGTAATTGTTGATTCAGCTTGACTGAACAACTGAGTCTCATAAATTTATTGCTCATTACTTTTTAAAAGTACATAATTGAATGCATCTCTCTATTAGAACATTCCGCCCATCAGCATTATCCATTACAGATCCCAACTTAAATCAAGTTGAACCAGTTTATAGTAGTTAATGTTTTTCCCTCACCCACACAGGGAATTACTAAAATGTATCCTTGCTGAATTTAGTTAAACTGAAGTCCTCAAAATCATCAACCGTTAGGCTTCAAAGGTAAGCTGTTCCTTACCTCTTCTGCAAAAACAACACAAGGACTTTGAAGAAGAGTGGAACATAATCAAACGATAAGGGAAAAATAGTGACTTGTCTTCCAGGTAAACTTACTGTAGCTGAAACTGTAGCTGTTTTTTAGAAATATAAATTAACCTGTTTTATAATTTGCTAAATCAAAAGCAGTTCTGTTAACAAATTATTAATCAGAGGAATATGCAGGCCTCCAGTCTTTGGGTTGAACTTCACATATTTCCATCAAAGTGTGGGTTGAAGAAAAATACAGTTTCTATCAAGTAACTGTAGGAGGTGGCAGAATTATTTTTCCTCCTGTGTGACTGAACTCTTTATTCCTGCACAACTATTTTCAAACACTGCCGGCCTACCTCAGTCACCATGTCAACTGCAATCCATCTGCTTCTCTGTATAAAACCTCTGCCATCTGTTTGCTTTAATGTGACAAAAAGAACTGAGCCAGCCTATTTTTATTTGCCATCTACAAATACAGGAATACATACTCTGGTACAAGAAATGCAATAAACAATCCCTTGATTGTAACTGGTCACTTGAGAGCACCTGAAAACCACCTCAACTTCCTATACAAACTAATAATAATGCCCATGGAACTTCACAAATATTTAAAGATGATATGTCAACACTCATCAGTAAAGAATATAAAACACGAGGACATCATGTTTTCAAGGCTCCAAGAATACTTCAGCCAATGGATAAAAATATACATTTCCAGTAAAATGTTAAACCTGAGATGAGAATCTTTCCCTCCCTCCGTTTTTTGTTCGCTTGGCAAATGATTGGAGGACGCAGGCTTATAGTTAATGAGGACTGCTCCCTTTTTTCCCACGGCTTCCTAATCTCCAACTAAAAATTAGATAGAAAGAAAAAGCTGAAAATAAACCAAATGCCATCATTTGTCCATCTTTGACAGGCAACAATTCAGTTCAAATAAGGGGTCCTTGGTGCTCTCTGAGCTTGGTTGTTTTTTTGCAGACATCTCATTACCCAAACTAGGTAACATCATCATCACCAAGGACCCTTCATTTCAACCCTCAGCTACAGATATTCTCCTTTATTAATTCGGTTCACAATTTTGTATGGGGTACATATGAGTAGATATGTTTACGACTGTACTGCTGGATTGTGTGAATAATGTTTCTGTTCTGTTCACCCACCGTACACAGTCACGAGGAACCTTCATCCCTTCAGCTCCAGCAGACACACCCAATAAGAGATACTGAAGGATGCTGACAATATCTCTCAGCTGCCTCTACTACTAATGCCCAAATGTGTACTTCAGCAATATCTGGAGGCCACAAACTTCTTCATCTGAACCTCTGAGATCTACCATCAATTAAAGTAATTACTTAATCTAATATCTTCTAGATGTGAGGGGTCCTTGGTCCTGTCAGATGATTGTTTTCTTGCAGATGTTTCATTACCCAAACTAGATAACATCATCAATGTTAGGTCTGCAACGTCTGCAAGAAAACAACCAAGTTCAGAGAGTACCAAGGACCTCTCATTTCAATCCTGAGCTACAAATATTTTCCTTTATTGGTGCCTTCTAGAAGAGTTGGACATAACTCCTGACATTCTTGTTACCAAAACTACTGGTTGATCTGATTGGCGATGTGAATTTCTCTGGAAATTTCCAGAGAACACCAGGTTAGAAAAAAGATCTAGACAATATTGATTTGCCTAGACTGTTTCTATTTCGGTATTATTCCAGTATTTAAAAGATAATGTTTCATTTCCTGTTTCTTGAAACTAAACTTTTAATCTTAAATCACTTTCTGAATAAGCTCTTAGTTGGTGACTAAAAATCAACAGCACAAATTCAGTCTCTTTGCAAACATTAAACAGTACAACACAGTATACCTGTTTAGATGGTGAATATTATGTCAACCCATTACGATAAAGATACACAGAATGGAAGTTTAATCACTGAGGGTTGGGTTCAATAAAAGTGCAATTCCAATCCCCAAATGACAGAACACAGTAACTTCTTAGGATATAGAAACTAATTACTATTTCTCTAGAGTATTTTTTCTTGTAAATGATACTATGATAAACGGCCCTCTAATGTTATATAAGAGGAAAACATTTTCTGACGATCATGCAAACAGACCAATTTCTGTATCAGCATGTAGAATAATCCCTTTTTTGCTGTTTGAGCGCTATATAATTTTCATGAAAATGATTTTAGGGTCTCAATCTCATTTCAACATTCTAAACTGCCTAGGAGGACATCTGAATTGCATTGTCTCAGAATTAGATGATTGCTGGAAAGCTTGATGGTGCAGTATTCAGGATCAACTGAGGTCATGTAGCTTCAAACTGTTTCTCAGGTCAGTCTTAAATGAGGTGATAGTTTACATCAGTGTTCCTCAATCAGGGCAACTTTATCACCTATGGATTTCAACTCCCAGAATTCCCCAGCCAGCCATGCTGGTAATTATGAGAGTTGAACTCCACAGGTCTTAAAATTGTCAGAGCTAAGAAACATTGGTTTAGATTAAAGCATTCTGCAAAATAAATATTGAGAGGTTCAATAATGAATTCTGATTAGGTTTCTCATCCTAGGCAACCTCAGGTCAACAAAGCAAAGCGTATTGAATTGCAAGTAGGCGATTGTAATACAATCCTTTCAGTGCCACTTTGCATACTAGACTGTTTCTGTTAATCTGGATTTTAAAACAAGCGATTTATCATATGCTTAAAAGTCATCTGAATGACTGTACAGACCCTGATATTAAATCCTAAACACAATACTTGAATTTTACTTGGAGGTGCTCAAGATATAACATGGCTGTCCAGCAAGAACCATTCTCCCATCATGGGAAACAAAGGAAGATGGCAACTGTGGGATCAATGAAGGACATGTATGCATTTTAAGAAAGTGGAATAATACATGTCCTCTAATTAATTTCCAATATGTTGTCCAGACACCAAGTAGGAGAGATTGATAAATTGAATGATTCCTGAAGGCAGTTTAGCATGATTTCAATTGTGAATGGAAAGGCAAGGGAAGTCAGCGGAATGCCTGGCAGTAGGAACCAATTAAGTGGTGAGACGTAATATAGGCAATCGGTTCAGTGAAGTAATTGAAGGGATAACTGTAATCTAGGTGGACAGTGTGCTGGGGCCACATCAAAGGAAACCCACAGACTTCCTCCTGCAGTCAGAAAAGCTGCACTCTTCTCCTGCAGCAAAAACAAGCAAGCCAAGTGTCTATGGAGATTCTCATTCCTCCAGACCAGGGATCTTCAAACTTGGCCCTTTTATGACTTGTGGACTTCAACTCCCAGAATTCCTCAGCCAGGCATGCTGGCTGAGGAATTCTGGGAGTGAAGTCCACAAGTCATAAAAGGGCCAAGTTTGAAGACCCATGCTCCAGACCATGGTTGTCCCGAAGGTGCTTTTTCAAAAGGCAACTTTTCATCCAACAAGCTTCTTGAGTTCTGACTTCTTGGATGAGAAGCAAAACGTCTTCAAGGAAAAACAAAGTCCAGTTGCCTTTTGAAAAAGCACCTTTGGGACTGCAAGCCACATCTTAGGATGGAATGGGACAACTCACCTCAGTCAACTTGCCACAGCCAACTCGCCATGGCCAACTTGCCATGGGGCAACTCACTGCAGGACAATTCAATTTAATTATTTTAAAGTAATTAAAAAATATTTTAATTTTTGTCATTCGCATTTCATTTTGTCCTGCCTTTGGCATCTTTTCTTTAATGATTTTATTTCACTATTTCTTCCATATTAGTGTAACTCTTGCCCCATGGCGAGATGGTCATGGCGACTTGTCATAGACTAATCTCCTACATTCTTGCCTAGGATTAAATCCCACTGTGAACTAAATCATGCTCCTTTCTAAACGGGACTTAGGATATTCCCTTCTCGATCCTGCTCCTTCCTTTTTTCTCCCTACATGTGAGCGAGCCAACCCTTGTTCCTCAATCAGCTCCCCTCGCGTCCCCTTTCGTTTTCGGGGTGTGGGTGGGGATGGAAACTAACTCGGCTGGGACGCATTTTCGCTTCCGCTTTTTTTTCGACGGCCCGTTCATAAGTCCCATCGGAGGAGGAGGAGGAGGAAGAGGAGGAAGAAAACCTGTTAGAACTTGCGGGTGGCAGACGGAAGGCAGCGATGCTCGCTACTCTGTGCCACTTACTACTCCTCGTAAAATCCTGGCTTCCCCTCCCTGCGGCGGGACAGCGCTGCAAGCTCTCCTCCGCCTCCCGCCACTTCCTCGTTGCACAAGCCGCAGCGAGCCTCCCAGGTGCTCAGTCCACCCCAAACTCGCCCTAAAGGAAGAAGGCGGCCGATCGGGGCCCCCCCGGGTGCGGGGCCAACAGGACAGGACCGGGAACCGCTGTTGCTGCTGCTGCTGTTCCGCCCGGCTCGGCCGCCTGATGCCCCGGGCTCCCGCCTCTCCATGCCCGGAGCCGGGGCTGGCGGGAACGACACGCTGTTCCCCTTCTTTTCGGACTTCAAGGACGCGGCCGTCCGCCTGGGGCTGAGCATCGTGGAGACGGTGGTGCTGGCGTCGATCTTCGGCCTGGCCTTGGTGGCCAACGCGGGCGCCATCCGGCTGATTCTGCGCCGCAAGGGCCGGCCGGGCGCCGCCAGCTGCCTGGTGCTCAACCTCTTCTGCGCCGACCTGCTCTTCATCGGCGCCATCCCGATCATCGCGGTGGTGCGCTGGACCGAGAGCTGGACGCTGGGCGAGGCCGTGTGCCACCTGCTCTTCTACCTGATGAGCCTGAGCGGCAGCGTCACCATCCTCTCGCTGGCCGCCGTCAGCCTGGAGCGGGTGGTCAGCATCGTTCGCCTCAAGCCCTCCAAGCCCTGGAAGGGCCGGCTGGTGGCCGCCTGCCTGCTGTCCATTTGGGCCTTGGGGGCTCTGGCCACCCTCCCGCTCAGCCTCTTCTTCAGCGTCCAGCCGCTGCCCACCAGGGGCCAGGTGAGTTGATCCTGGTGGTAGCCGGCATCCGCACAACCAACCTGGGGCCCACAGGACCCTGATGTGGCAAGAAATGTGGTGGCAGGTGTACAAAGGCACAACTTTACTACCCATGTCCTAAGCACCACTTACACTCGGGCATTTAACAGAATAACAGCGTTGGAAGGGACCTGGGAGGTCTTCTAGTCCAACCCCCTGCTCAGGCAGGAAACCCTATGTGCCATTTCAGGCAAATGGTTGTCCAAGCTCTTCTTACAAACCTCTAGTGTTGGAAGTTTTATTCATTTATTTCTCATTTTCTTTAGTTAGCTTCTCGGCTCCAATAGGGTTGTTTTCCTTGCTCTCCTCCATTTCCCCACATGTCAATTAAGTTAATGACAAGTCAAGATTGCTTAGTGAACCTCAGGGCTGAGGGTGGATTAGAACTGGGATTTCCCTGTGTTAGGTCAGGCTGGAGCCAAATTGCTAAACAGCAACATTCACATGGCTCAGAGTGCAACTTAGCAGATTTCACTTCAAGTTCAGGCCCATCTTAGAGATATTTAAGCAGAGGCTGAGGGGCTATCCGTCTGTCAGATGGGCTGTAGTTTCATCCTGTGTTGTGGTTCACAGGCTGATTCAACAACCTCCAATTTCCCTTCCAAATCATTTTATCATTAGAATAAGGCTGCACATCGCATTCTGTATTACATACGACATTGCACAAAATTCAAAAGATTCTGATGAGCAAGAACATTCAACAGACTTCAGGATGTACTTCGAGAACATGCTACAGCTAAATTGGGGTCTCAAGCTGCTGTGCCTGGATCATTCTGTCCCTAGATCACCAACCCGCCATGTGTCTATCTTAGACCTTGCCAGACGTCCTGCGTGTTGAGCACAGAAACCAGGCTTGGCAGAGGGATGATCTTCTCTATACATCTACTGCCTATTTATTGTGTTTCTTTGCTGAATATATAGAAGGTGAAGTCCTTTGCATGTGCAGCAAAGAAATAAACAGGAGATGGAAGAATGGTTCAGTCCATCTATTCTTAACCAGCCTGAATTTCTGCATTACCTATGCAGGGAGATTCATCAACTTCCATTTATCATCAGGCCTGTGATAAAGAATACAAAGAATGTTCTTTTCTTTCATTGCAGACTTTTTTGTTTCTTTTCTGGGTATTTGGCCTCTCATAACTTCTCCATGGGATGCTTGGGCTTCTGAAGGGAGAGTTAAATTCTCCATGTTTTTTAAAAGAGTCTACTTTATGTTGACCTTGCTGGGGAAAAGAGGTTTCTTACCATAGCTTATTATAGAGGAACAGTGAATTGATAAACAAGCCAAAACTTGCACCTCTTTTCTTGTACTTTTTTCTTGCAAAGTGGTCACTTACCTACTAGAAATTCTTAGTCCTCTGTGGCAGCCAAAACAAGCTTCTCATAATGAACAAACAAATGATCTGTTTCTTGCTAGATCAGGCTGTAGGGATCTCTGCATTTTGATCTTATAGGTTTCCTGCTATGGAGATTCCAGATACCAATTTTAAACAGGAGAACAGTGTGGAGGATACTGAAACAAGAGTAAAAATCTCAGTAAAGAAAACTTCTAAAATAAATTTTACAAATCTCAGTCTCTTCTGTGGGAGTACAAATAACGTTATGGATTAGCATGAGTCTCAAGTGAACTATCACTTGATTGCTTTTCCTTCCATTCCTTCATGTGTGGCCAGGATGAGAAAGAAGCCTACTTACGCGCCAGTCACAAGCTCCAGTCCAGGTTTGATTTAATGATTCCAAAAACAGAGTAATCAGCATGAGAAAGACACAAGGGATCAATTTTATTTTCTAATAGAAGGGGGTAAAATTTGCAGACCCAGACTTGCTTCTGAGGGGATAAACCCTGTCTAGGTTCTATGACATACATGCTGGAGATTTGGAGGCAATATGTTAAATTCTGCTTTTTTATAATGAGCCTTTTCTTTACCTGTGAGTTTGGGAGATAGTTGTATTACATTTGCAGACATGGGTGCTTCTCTTCAGCAGATAAAAACTGCCATGCACCAGGAATGCAAAAGGATAATTCCCTGCCCCCAGTCCATGTATTGATTTATCTATTTGGTAAATAATATCTACAAATAATGTCAATATTTTCAGGGAGGAAACCTGCCAAATTATAGGTTACAAATTACAAATAGGAATGCAGAGAGCTTAACGCTAGATACCTTTCTATGTTGTTTTCTAAGA